>PKRV01000425.1:555097-836592 GCA_003709505.1 Hyphantria cunea
CACACACACACACACACACACGGTCCATGGTTACAATACATATTATTAATTCAAGGCCCAACACAGGTCTTGGTAAGGTATACCATAACGGTCAGCGCAGACGGAGTGAAGGTGAAGAGAGTAATTCAGTAACAGCCGTCAACCCTCATTTTTTATCGTTGCATCAAATACGGTTATTAATCCGAAGAAATTTAGGTTGAATTTAAATTGTAATTGAATTTGTATCTTCACCGCCACTCTCCGTCAGCGCTGACCTTAGGCTTCTAATCAGGTAAAGGAACCGAGATTGTAATAAGTCTAGGGAGATCTGGTTCCCTTACACGTACGTCTTTTTGTGATTTAAAGGTCGTTAAAAACGGGATGTTCTTTCTCTCTATCTTTTTATGGAAGTGGATTTATACACTGACAAAATGATAGTTTTATAACTATAAATTTGCAAATTCGTTACTGATTTTGTATTGTTTTTATAATTCGTAAATATATTTTACCAAAAAAAATCTCTTCATAAACCACGCATAATGCCTCGCCAAGGATGATACCGTTACTCAAAACCTGAATATATTCCACACATATTTCTGTTTTACCTTTTATAAATTCAAGTATAATCCGGTAATACTTCGGGAAAAAGCTTTTGAAGCTTCAAACCTCCCACATAGTAGACTTAGTGGCTACCCTGGTTTCCCCTTGCATTTCAAAATTGAGAGACGAAGAGCATATTTTGGTAAAATTCTTATTATGTTCTAGTCAGGTCTCGTCATATCTCGTGGTTTGAACTTTGCCATTATTTTGATATATATTTAGCAATTTTCTTTGAATTTGCCAAGTGTATTTTGACAGCTACTTGGTAAAGCTTTTTGCGATTTGAATGATTAATTTTAGTTTGAAGCTGGTTGACAGATTTGTAAGTAAAGCTGAAATGCTAACGCTGACAGTGACAGGAATTTTAGGTAATTAACAGTCAGACGAAACTGTAAACTAAAATTTAACTCACGATTAATATTTATTTATTTCTGTTACAGGTACGTTCATATTAAGAAGTTATAGACCTAATCCAGAAGCAATCCTTCGAAGTATGTGGTAAATAAAGCTATTGACATGAACTGGTGTGATTTATATATTAGTACATAAGTATTTTTACACAGAAGATAGAACCAGACTTTTAAGCTTTCATTACTTATTATATGACTACAACTTTTACCAAATTATGTTATTACCCTAGTATGCTTTTCGGTTGACAAACAGCAGCATGAATACTATTTCATTATTCGATATTTTAATGAAACAAAATTAATATCAGAATTCTTTTTCATATTTTTAAATTTCAGAGTGAGACGCTCATAGCTCAATTGGACTCGGTGATTAGAAACAATCACCGAGGGTAAGCAACTACAGCGCGGTCAGTACCGCGATGAATGACCGGTGGTGGCATGATACCATGAGTGTCTCCGTGATTCGGAGGTCAAGTTAAGTAGTCGGTCCCGGGTTTTATCTTAGGATAACAGTCGTGAAACTTAGTTGGAGGCCTCTGGCCTGCTTAAAAACATCCAACGGCAAGATTACGTAGCCACAAAGTTTTCTTGCCAGTCTCCAACCCGCACTCGGCCAGCGTGGGATATATGGCCTTAACCGTCTCCTGAGAGGGGACCCGAGCCCAGCAGTGGGCCAGTACGGGTTGTTGATGATGATGATGATTCGGTATGACCATAAATTAAATCACTATCTGGTTTTTAGTGGTAACGATCTTAATAATAGTAAAACTAATCAGTATATGATTTTATTTCAAGAATATTCCACAAACACACTCTCTTAATTACTTGCTACCAACTGCGTCAACGGCCGATACTCAGCTTTTTCCTGGTGTAGATAATCTTTTTAATTATAAATTATTCTTTTGAGATTCTATATCTCTTACTACATTTTGATAAAATCTAACGTTTATCTCTTTTAAAAATTCATATATATAAAACCATAACCCTCGAGCTAACATAAAAAGAACTAATATAATAAAAGGAACACAAAAGGGGATAATAATAACATGGAATAAGCTGCAGGAGGCCTATACCCACAATGGGGTTCCAACAATGTATTATAATTAATATATATGTAGCAATAAGAACAATGTTTTTTAAGGCTATTGAAAATAAAAAGGCTTATTATTATTACATATAAAACCAAAAATCATATTTTAAAGAATACTTTAGCTTGAACGTCAGCTTGAGGGTGATTACATTCAATGTGGCGTAACATTATGACTGGAATAAGGATTAAATTTGTAGGGTGAAGACGAATTCTTACCTATTTAATTCTCCCTACGAAATATAATCTTCTGGTTTACTTTTTTTCTGGTTTCTGGGTTACTTATATTTAAATTTCTTATTATTTTTTAATAACTGCTTCGTTGGTATAGCGCTTGAAGTATGCGACTGCAAATCAAGAGGTCTCGGGTTCAAATCGGAGTCGGGCTAAAAGTGTTATTGAGATTTTGTGATTATATTAATACTTAATAAACAGCTCGGAGTTTGGAAGTTGGGACCATAGCCCCCGTGCTTCGGAGAGCACGTAAAACTGTCGGTCCTGCGCCGGATCTCTCCCGTCGTCGTCGGATCGTGTTGGTTAACCGTCTCATCGGATTATGAGAAAGAGGGAATAGAGAGTGTACCTCTGTATTTACTAATATTTTGCCTACCAGCTAAACACATTAACATTTAAAAAAGTAAAGGTAGATTATTTTTAAACTGGTTATTTTCATTGTTTTCTATATAATGAAAGCTCCGTATGCTTATATATTTGCTAAGATCAATTTTCAGGTTAACATACATCCTAATTAACTAAGGAAATAACAGCAGTTTTTATCGTATAACCACCCTAATAAATATTAAAATGTCCTAGTACAAGTTGTCCAGTCCATTAAATTAGATCGTAGTCAATGAGGCGACTTATCGTGATGGGGAATGTTGTGTCAACATTTATTACGCCATCGGGGTAATGTTTTACGTCGACGTGGTCATTAATTCCGTTGCGACATATTTTAAACCTATATATTTGGCATTATATAGACATTGCATTAATATTTATTATGCTTTTTAGCGAACTGGTTTCCTATCCTACTTAATTAATATTAAATATGCTAAGATTTGTATGGATGGATGGATGAATGAATGTTTGTTTACACTGTCACGTAAAGACTACCTAACGGATTTCTACAAAATTTTACAGTAATTCATTTTGATTTCTTACATCACAATAATATTTAACCACGATATCAGACTTACACGCGCGTGAAGATGTTAGACAAAAGCTACTATTTTACTAACCGACTTCCAAAAAGGGAGGAGTTTTCAATTCAACTGTATTTTTTTTTATGTTTGTTACCATATTCGACCCGGTGAACCGATTTTGATGATTCTTTTTTATTCGAAAGCTGGTGCTTCCCGTGGTTATTAATTTAGTCCAGTTCTTGAAGTAAATCTTTCGGCGCTATTGTATAGTTTTGGATGAAATGAGTGAGTTCAGATCGTGACGCTTTTGTAATTGGTGGCGTGAGGACACGCGGGACTGACGCAGCGAGTTATCGAGCTGCGTCGGTCACAGCTACGCGAGGTCCTAGTGGCGGAATGGCGGGACAGGCTCTAAAGCCATTGAACATCGTCGAGGCCATCCGGATAGTGTTTGAGCTGTGGATGGGGAGAAGGCACGGCTCCCTCTCGTTCCGTGAGACGCAGGTCCTCTTGGGGCATAGCTGCTTCTGGAGGTTTCTGTGTCTCATAGGCAGGAAGCCGGACACTCGGTGTTA
The DNA here is from genome assembly GCA_003709505.1 of Hyphantria cunea. Taxonomy (NCBI): domain Eukaryota; kingdom Metazoa; phylum Arthropoda; class Insecta; order Lepidoptera; family Erebidae; genus Hyphantria; species Hyphantria cunea. The sequence goes on from PKRV01000425.1 coordinate 558,891, forward strand.
CCACTAGGTCGACTGTCGGGAGGATACGGCGCGGCATACGCTTGCCGAGTGTGCCGCTTGGGAGGGGCCGCGCCGTGCCCTCATCTCTGTAGTAGGCAGTGACCTCTCACTGCCGGCCGTAGTTCGTTCTATGGTCGCCGGCAAGAAGTCCTTGGACGCGGTGGTGTCCTTCTGCAAACCGTCATCTCGCAGAAGGAGTCTGCGGAAAGGGAGAGGGAGATCCTGACTTCTCTCTCAGTCCGCAGAAGGCGCACTGGGCGTCGGAGGAGCAGACCTCGACCGGGCTCCCTAACTGGCTCCAGGGGCGGCGGACTTGGGGATGTTCGTCGGCCCCCCAACCAACCGGACCCGAGGTGGCGGCGCATAATGTTCCTGTGCGCCCCTGTTTGAAGTCTCAAGGGGAGTGAAACACCTCACTCCTCTCTCACGAGATGTGGTCTGCAGCAGCGGGCCGGCACCAGTCGGGGCTTGCTGATGCCCTTTAAGTTCCCGTGATCCCTTGCGTAGGTGAGAAACGGAACACCGGGGAGCTTTAGTCAGTAAAAGTCTGACAGACCCCTTTGCCCTCTTCCCCGTTAAAAAAAAGGATTAACTGAGTTAATTAATGATCAAGCACTTCTTAGAGTTCCAAAGTATCTGTTACTAAGTATTCCAAAAACGAATATGTGCAATATCCAGTTTATAATAAAAATCTATAATATAAAACCTCTATAATAAAAATCTCCATAATTGTTTATGTTCGAGCGCCTGGTCATTTAATTTTAGCTATAATTTGTGTTCAATTAAATGCAAACAATTTCTTTAATAATGCACAAGTTAAGATTTATTCTAATGTGTGAATATAGACACTCATGCGAGTAAAGTCATATAATCAAGTACCTGGATATAAAAATCACTTTAAATTCTGAACTGTTTAAATCAAAGCAGTGATGGATCGTTTTTTGTTTTTGCGAAAGACGGTCCCCATTTCATGTCATCCACACTTTTTATATTTTTTATCATTAATTCCATCTCGACGAAGACTTGAAGACTCGAAGAGTTAGAATTGAAGACTTGAAATATTTTATATTGGCAGAAATAGCTGATCCGGCTGATTGCCATATCATAAAAAGAAGAAGGAAGAAGAAAACAGTGGCATAAGTAGAATCAATAGTGTCACAGTAGATGTTTAACGTATTGAATGGCATAGACCTCTTTATACTCATAATTAATTTCTTCAAGCAAGAGATTAAAGATAATATCAAGAAAGGATACGAAATTAAAAGAAGTAAAATGAAATCTTATTTATTAAGATTCCTAAAATCGCAGACATGTGAGTGTTAGGCAGAACAGTCCAGACGTTGGAACCAAATTCTACGCGCAAGAATTACAGCGGTTTGAATACTACACCGTTATTAATATTGTATTTTATCGATTATTCTAATTTCATTAGTTTAAGTTTTGACAAGTTTTAATAATATTAAACTATTAACACGCCTAGTTGGCAGCTTCTCGGTTTGACATTTGTTTGGAAATGTACACAAACATCTCACTTTGATGTGGTTTTTGAACAAATTTATGGAGTTTTAATATTTTAAACAAGGTTACATTTGGATGGGAATTTTTACTGAGATACTTGAAGATTTATGTAAATATATTACTTTTAATATTTCACCGGTGAAACAGTCACGGCAGTGGTGCGTATTTCTTAGCAGCAAATACGTTTTTGTATTTATAGTTATCTGTGTGTACAATTAACGCATGTGTTTATATTTGTAGTATAGTTGTATCCCGTCACCCTTCGCCATGGCACATTGTGGTTGTACTGATGAAAAATGAAGAAATATAAAAGAAAATTTAACATAAATAATTTCTTTCATTTCCTCTAATCATGACAGAAATCTTCGTTCAACAAACAATCTGCATCTCCCGTGTCGTTCCCATAAGTCCGACTTCATAAACGCCTCTTTCTTTGAGCAACCAGCGCTGCTATGCACTCCTATTTGAAATCAGGATATCCACTAACCGATATTCATTTAAAAAGAACGTTTATAATTACCTTCTTCAGATGGCGGATTGACTTAACGAACAGTACACGTCTTATTTTCTATAGTGTACGAGTTAAAATTTATATTTGTTATATAATATCAAATGTATCGATTTCTGACTAACCTCGTTGTATCTACCATACTAGATCCCTACATCCTCCGAAGGTTTTCTGGCAGAGGATGTCCTAGGCATTACGTCCGCCGATGCACACAAGTATATGAAGTAGTGAATAAAAAAAATAAAAACCATTTTTAAAGTGGGATGTAATTCGCATCTAAGTTCTATTGCAGAACGTCTTTATTTGTACGCAAACACAAACCAAACTTGATTTATATATATATATGATATAAAATACATATATCTGAATAACATAATGTGTATGAAATTCCTTCCGTATTAAAAGGAAAAGCATATTCATTCCTCCACCTCTCATGACACTTGATAACCTTACATGAACAATTTGAGGCTTCTATAGACGTAGGCAGGTATAGATTACGTTTTCGGATGGTTAAATATGTAATGGCTCGGAGCGGCTCTATTTAAGTACACCTAACGCTTTATCGAAGACTTTAGCAGTCATATCATGTACGTGTACAGAGTTCAGTATATTGAATGTTATTCAGAAATTGAAAATATGTTTTCATATCCTCTTTCAAGCCTTTATTATTACTAAGAATATTTAGGGTTGGCTACTATTTCAACCGGCTAAACCAATCCAGTCGCGTTAAAAAACTAATTCTGTTAAAAAATCTAAAATCTGTTTTTGAACGGTATGACAGGCATAGGACTTCTGAAAACCGACGGTAAACTGAATTCGAAAGTTGAACTAGTTGTCAGTATATTTGAGAGCACTGACTCCTAAAATAATGATTGCCATAGATGTACATGACACCGGGACCGGCGGTTTAACATGTATTTCAATATATATATACGGTTCTCACTAAATTGGTTCATTAGTACTGAACTAAATCTTAAAAATATGAAAATAAAATGAGTTGGTTTATAAAACTCTGAGAAATAGTTATTTTGGAGATTCTGGGAATAAATGAATATTTATTGTTCCTGTAAATACAGTATCCACTAAGCTCTCAGGAGACTAGAGAAGACGAAGTTAGATAAACAAAATGATACAAGATGAGTGATGTCATTTAAATGCAATCCAATAATATTTTTGTAAGCTTTTTATAATATATTTGCTTTTTACATACGATTGCATACGACTCTTTAAACCGAAATATTTAGAAAAAAAATGTAAATACCAAGAAAATTTTCTTGGTGAATAGGGGTATACATTTTGTAACAAACGTATTTAACTCCCGTAATAAGTATTTATTGGTTGCACATAATTTCATTAAGGTGAGATTAATAAAGCAATCCGACAACCAGGACTTTACATTTCTAATTTTAACTTTTCCACTGCACTCAACGACGTTGCCAAACTCACCACAATTCGTACGAATTGTGCTCGCGGAGTTTTAAAATACACCTCTGCAATAAGCCTGAAATCCTTTTTTAAAAGCATGAGTAATTTTAACTTCGCACAATAGGAGGAACATCTATGATTTCCATACAAGACACTGAAAGAAACCTTTCAAAAGAAATCAAATAGCGGCTTAGCATTTGCTATTAAATTCTCATCAAGATTTTGTGTTGCGTACCTCTGACACTACTATAGATGGTCCTTGCTATCCGCTGCTAAGTAATATGTTTGCCACCCTTTCTCACCAATAAGCGAAATTTTGCTATATTATAACAGCAACTTTATTCTTGACCTGAATATGAAAATGTTTTGCGCATTTGAATCATCATCATCTGGCAACTGACAGACACGACTACGTTGAGTGACTGGGGACTGACAAAACTACGTTGTGGCTACGTAATCTTGTCTTTGGATGTTTTTAAGCCGCCCAAAGGTCTCCAATTAAGCTTCACGACTGTTATCCCATGTTAACAACCGGGACCAATTATTTAACGTTACCTCCGATTCACGGAGACGATCATGGCATCATGCCACCAGCGGTCACCAATCTAGGTACTGACCGCGCCGTCGTTACTGACCCTCGGCGATTGTTTGTAATCACCGAATGCAATAGGGCTATGAACCATAAAGAATAGAATGGATTTGTTTTAAAACATGTAAGTTTTGTGACATCGTTCTTGTAAGTTAAGGACATCACTTATAGTTTATTTTAAATCAGGTACCTGCTGCTAGCCTTAAACCTTTTCAAAACCGCAACATATTTCATAGAAACTATATTGTTTTCATTCTAATAGTCAAACAAATAAATACAAAAGCGATCTGTTAAATCGTCCGCTATAAAATAGATGATCCCAATACATATGGCGGTCAAGTAAGCCGCTAAAATGACACAAATAAAACTTGTGCTTCGCATGAACACTGGAAATATTTTAGATATTCGAACGTTTCCTATAAAAGGCTATAAATATTACATTACGTAGTTTGGCTGAAGAATTCTAAGGCTCAGAGCTAGATTCACACTTCAGTTTGCTTTCAAAATGTTGGCTATTGGTAATTCTTTTTGGCAGGACGACTATTTGCTGGATGAATGTTCATCAGTTCAAGACTAACGACACAAAACGGAGAACCTGTTCTACAATGTCTATCTATATATTTATAACGGAAGTGTCACACATCTGCATTATGGAGAAGTTACGTAATTATGTAATATATATATATATGGTGATGAAAAGCTTTAGTTCATAAAATGACAAATAGTTATTAGTTACCAGGTATTCATGTTATAAATGTGGTTCGAATATTGACTGCGCGTATGGTCTAATGGTTTAAGCAGTCGCCACGTCGCTTCTTACTTCGTCAAGTTTTGTGGGTTCAAACTCCACAAAGGACAGCACTTTGTGTGATCCACAAGAGTTCCACCATATCATGTATGTTTGTAGTCTCCAGCGAGACAGGATATATTCGTAGTGCCGGTGTTATCATAAAAAATTAAATAAAAGAAATTCGCTACGTATATGCATGTTTCTTTAAATTTGCAAAGTATAAAAAACTAGACAAGTGCTGGAGTTTCGTTTTTACTCTCTAAGGGTAACTATAAAATTCGCTGTTCAAAAACTGTTTCTTGAAAGTCTTGGCTTTTACTTATTATGATATAAATCAAAAATGGTGTATATGAGTCCGTGGGTGTGCTAAACTTCGGCAAGAATAGGCCGCCTCGACAGGAGTGATACTACGGCTTCACAGAAAGCCAATGTGAAAATGAGGATACCGCAGGCCCATACCCAAACCTCTCCTCCATCACTCTCCTGATCCCCCAAGCCTGGCAACGCACTTGTAACAACTCTGGTGTTGCGGGTTTCCATCAGGCGATACTTCTGCTCGTTTGACCCCTATTCCATAAAAAAAAGATTCGATTAAAATGAGAATAAGTAGCAAAAACTTTGTACTGACCCCTTTTACGAACATTTGTGATCGCTGATTCGTAAAATTTGGCAAATCAAAGTTTATATGAAGGAGGAAAGCAGAGAGCTGAAAAAAATGAATTATGGTCGGATTTTAATCACTGGGCGACCAGTAGTTTACTTAAAACGTTACTGTTTTTAACCGACTTCAAAAAAGGAGGAGGTTCGACTGTATTTTTTATGATTGTTATCTTAAAACTTTCGACTGAGTGAACCGATTTTAATTATTGTTTTGTTATTTGAAAGTTGGCGTGTATCCCATTTCAATTTGGCCCAATTCTTGTAGTCGGTTTTCTTGTTTAAATTTTTGTTTATAATTTAATTTCATAATTTTTTAAATTTTATGTCTTTAGGCAACGCAGATATACGTTAAATATTTTACGTAATATTTTCACAATATGTTGTGAAAGAAATCTGAATAGATGGACAACGAGCTGGTTCTTTAAGAGGTTCTTTTTCCCTTACAATGAGCAATTAGGTCACCTGGTAGAAAATGGAGCAGGAGTCACAATCGTGTCAACTGACGACCTTTGAACACGGAGTACGTTTTTCTCTAGAAGCTTTGTAGGTTTTATTGCTCTTGAAATACTGCAGGCGATGATGTATTTATTATTTTTCTTTACCAAATGCACACGACTGCTCACATGGCGTAGCGTTTTAATTGATTACATCGCCCTTTATATAACTATAGTGTTCTCGGCTCAATCTTAACATGGAACAATCATCATCATCATCAGCCTATCGCAGTCCACTGCTGGACATAGGCCTCTCCAATTTCACGCCACTTAGTTCGATCTATGGCTTCTCGCATCCAGCTCCTGCCAGCCGTCTTGCGCAAATCATCGCTCCACCTGGCTTGTGGACGTCCTACACTACGTTTGCCGAGACGCGGTCTCCACTCAAGAACTCGTTTACCCCAACGGTTATCGGTTCTTCGGCAAATGTGGCCAGCCCACTGCCACTTCAGCTTGCTAATCCTGTGGGCTACGTCGATGACCCTGGTTCTTTGTCGGATCACCTCGTTTCTAATGCGATCCCTTAGAGAAACGCCGAGCATATACCTCTCCATTGCACGCTGAGCGACTTTAAACTTATGGACCAGTCGAACCGTAAGTGTCCACGTTTCGGCTCCGTAAGTCATTACGGGTAGGACGCACGCATTGAAGACTTTCGTCTTTAGGCACTGTGGGATCGATGATGAGAAGACCCGACGAAGTTTCCCAAACGCTGCCCAACCTAGCCGGATTCTTCTGTTCACCTCGTCCTCAAAGTTGTTTCTACCTAACTGCAAAGCCTGCCCGAGGTATACATATTTTTGAACAACTTCGAGAACGGCACCGTGTACCGCAACCGGTTCCGGTAGTACATGTTCATTGAACATGACCTTGACATGGAACAATATTTCGTGTGATCTACAAAATGTTGTCCTGAACCTGTGTTCTTAATGTACGTTAATGTAAAGATCCCGTGAGCCCGGATATATTTAGTGCGGGAGTTGCCTTAAAAAGAAAATACATTCATCCCTTACCATATTCGATACTCATATCCGTGCACTTCTCCTCCTTATACGGTCTATATACTTAGTATGCGGTTTAACCATTCTATCTACTACTATCTGCTATAATACTTATATCTGGTCCCTGAAAACAAATTTTCTCTAGTTCAGGGGCGACAAAATTCATATAATGCGCATCAATGAATATGTAAGTGTATATAAAAGCCATTACATATGTATAGTGAAAACTCTTATTATTCATGAGTACAAAAACACAGTATGCTAATTGAGTTGGTCAACCGCGATCGGCTGCAACCCGAACTTATCTCCGTGGTCGAGTGAATCCAATTCTATCAGAAATTTGTTGTGTTTTATGTTTAGTTTCAATGTAAATAAGTAATAACAAAATATTTATTACCTCATTCTCTTCTGTTCATCAACTGCTTTTGTTATCGACAGAACTTCCGAGAATATGGTTCTTAAAAATATTTTGTCTTCAACGATTTTTCTGATATTTAGTCTGCAAGGGGTTTCTGGGGCGATAAATCGATTATCTAGCTAGGATGCCGAACTCTTTCTGTTCATCCAGGACTCGGGCATCTAGGTACTTATGTATTATATGGAGTAGTATAACAGTCGGTGGAGATCGGTTCACACCCATTTGAGAATCGGATAAGACATTTTTTTTAATAGAGCAAATTTTCAGCGGCTTTTAGACGATTATTATTTGAATTACGGTGGTATGTATGTCATCCATTTTAGTAATATTTTGTATAATTTCATGGTATATACAAAATCCCAAAGTATTTTATAACATTGAGAACGTTATTGTTATGGTCAAATGTCGACCAATAGGGGGATACCTATATGTATTTTAGTAAAAAAGCAACCTCACCCACCCGGGGTTGAATATTCGGTAGCGACCAATTTCTATATCGGTTTCATAAACTATTTATGGCCCGCATCTGTAGTTCTGTCACGTAACACGTGGCTCCAAGATATTGCGTTACTTTAGTGTTGCCATATTAACTGTTATATTCTAAATTAAGGAGTTTATATAACGATCGGTGACTATTGCTATTTTGGGAAAATTATGACCTTTTCTTATTTATGTGCTCACTAATGCTTTTAATAAATGGGAACATTAAAGTAATTGTTCCAATATACATAATATATACAGTTACATATTTTGTTTGTTTTCCAGAAGTGTTGTTTTAAGGTTTGCATATAAGGTTCTTACTTATAAATATTAAATATAAAGGACGAATTAAAAAATCTAAGCATTTATAACCGAATGAAACTAGACATAATGATTGAAATTATTTCTTTGGAAAGTGGTGTATATTCTCCTAAGGTCGTAAAAATAAGTGGGTGCCTCTAAATTTAAAGTTGGCAACACTTTATTATAGCGAAGAGCGCATTGATACGCAGTACAGGGCGCGCTCTACAGCAATCTAATAACTTGTTTTTAGCGCCTTTTGGCTTCTCCATTTATGCCCTTTAAGGGTATCGTTAGTTCAAGCTTGAAAATAATTCTTAAAGAATATTTCCCGTTTTTTTTGTTATTGTACGTTCTTATAATCGTCATCAGTATGTATGTATGTAGTTTGCTGAACATCGATGTCTTTTAAGTGAAGAGGAAATAGCCTGCTATCATAGACGACTACTATCACGACACGGTAGGGAGTAGCCATAAGCAGGCATTCCCCTTGTTCGCTCAAAGTATAAGCCCAAGTGGGCTTACGCGGCACACTGTTATGCGAAAGAATGTTTTTATATCTGTACATAAAATTCTGAATGTTTGATTTAATTTTTATGTGTGAGTTCACAGTGACAGGCGATTGTTTTTGCATGTGAGTCTAAAATTTGAAAGTATGCAGATTTCCTCTTTTTTATGCAGAAATCCCCTCGGATACCACCGACTGGTGGTTATATCGGACTCTAACCGACTAAAACCGCACGCCGTCTCGGGTACTAGAAGGCGGGGCTCCTGGTGCTCCCTAGAAACCTCGGGCCACCTACGGTTTGCAGATAGCCACCTCCTGTGTGGGAACACCGATGCTCACTAAGTAGATTTCCACTTGCAATAAATGACTGACTGTTTTGTAGCGGAAAAAGACGCTTTGGCAATTCGACAAGTTCGGTGGACTGACTGATAGACTGGTTAGGTATTCTTATTAATTTACCGTGGGAAAGCCACGCTTCGGCACGAATGGGCCGGCTTGACCAGAATGATGATATCAAAGCCTCTCAGAAAACCGGTGTGAAACAACACTTGCGCCGTGTTTCACCGAGTGGCCGGCATCGCACTTGTGACGCGTCTGGTGTTGCGGGTGTTCGTGGGCGCCGGTAATCGCTTACCATCAGGCAACGGAACTATTACGGTACAGAGCTAGGATACGCCTGCTCGTATTCTATAAAAAAATGATATTTTGTGATATGAAAAGTGTTCATATAGACAGGATCCTATTTAGTTTTATCAATTTGTCAAAAAATGCAAACACTTTAAACCCTATGAGCATAAACCGAACTGCTTTGTCATAACAAATCTTTATTGGAGCTGTTAAAACCCACAACAATAATTTCGAGTGAGGTATGATGTCAAATTTACTATTACTTGGAGACACTATATGCTATCTCTATAAATTGGAACTACAAAGTTTTTTTTACATTACCGATTAATGTATAAAACCCATTACGCCTATTTTAGTTTTATCTATAACTTAATAGGTAGTTCAAGGAACTCAGGATAACGATCTACTTCTGAAATAATATATCTACTCAATGAGTAGTTATTTTGCATTCTATTTCAATATATGTTATAGCGCCATGTAATATTGGTACAGCAACACGTACTATATTATTTTGAATTTAGACTCTATTATAGAAGGCGCTCCAATAATAATTAAAAGACATTTTCAATATGACTAGTTTTTATAGATACGGATTATCACCACTTTGTTCATCCTGTGGATGTCGTAAGAGACAAATTAGGAAGTAAGCTACGGAGAACAAAATCATTGCAAACAAAAGAAAACATAAAAACTCTGGAGGAACGGGTGTCATGTCCCTCCAACACAAAGGGAGGGTCCTCCGGCCAGACGAAGTGATCATGCCTGGCGGGCCACTGCCCAACGGTAGATGTTGGGAAGTTGTATATATGTTAATCGGCGCGAGAACTTCTATTGCGCGATGCAGGATTTATTAATTCGACGTATCTTCAGTAGATGGCGCTGTAATATATTTGTGTTGCACTGTATGTGGAAATCGCCACAAAACAAATCCCGAACCATGGACAGCGTGGTACAGAAGACTAATATTCTAAGAAGAGGCATGCGTCTGGCAGTTGACTATTAAAGGCTGATGATGCGATGTGTACTGAGCATATGACTACGATAAAACCGAAATAGCCGTCATCCCAGGCCGCTTAAGCAATAACACTTGATGGAAAACATTTCAAAAAAATTTTGATAACATGTCGAAGCTGTTAACTCCTTTTTCAGTTGGCTACCAACCGAGATATTCGAATGGCAGAAGTATTTTATACAAAGGTGACAAGATAAAATATCTGGCACTCGATTTTCAATTTGGTAATACGTTTTGTGATGTGCTCACAGTTATTAACTTAATAAATTTTGTTAAAACTAAAGCTTTAAAAATAATAATGGGAGTAATAAAAGCTAAGAAGAAGAATAATTTCCTTATGTAGTTTGTACCGATTTCATATAACTGACCTACAACACTTCACGAGATAAAATGAATTGCCCTTACAAATGAAAAATTACTCATCAAATTTCCAACTGAAAACGGAACTCATTTAAAATGGATTACTCGCTAACGTCATCACTGAAATTAAAGTGCACTTAACGAGATCAATTAAAACGACATTCATTTGATAAATCGATATTGAAGTTAAACGAATGTCGATTCTGAGTATTGTGAAGCGATCGTTTGCGAGTGCGGTTTCCACTGAGGGTTGAGTGCATGATTTGTGATAGATCTTCAATTATCAAATATGTAGTTCGAAACGTATACACAGTTTGATAGAATTGGTTGTTAATTGAACACCTTTAATTTAAATACCCGTATAATAATTGAATATTTAAAATGGTTGTTGTTTCTTTTAATGTCATTGTGGCCCATATTAAAATTAAATATTCCTAACCTCATGGATGAATGAAAACCATTAGCACACAACTAGCTATTTTATTATATCGATTTTGTTTCACACTTCAATCAACAACCCATTATGTCCCACTGCTAGTCTCCGGTCTCCTCTCAGGAGAGGGTTAAGGACATACGTCCCCATGTTGGCCAAGTGGGGGTTGGGGGACTGGCAAGATAACGTTGTGGCTACGTAATTCTTGCCATTGGATGTTTTTAAGCCGCCCAAAGGCCTCCAACTAAACTTCACGACTTTTATTCTATGAAAACAACCGGGACCGACTGTTTAACGTGACCTCCGAATCACGGAGACGCTCATGGTAACATGCCACCAGCGGTCACCCATCCAGGTACCGACCGCGCCGTCGTTGCTTACCCTCGGTGATTGTTTCTAATCATCGAGTGCAACTGGGCTATGAGCGCCTCTTAATTTACTTACATTCTTTATCCTACACTTAATTATATTTATTTTATAGGGTTGCAATTTTGGTTGAAGCCCAAAATCTATTGAAGACTAAAGCTAATCAGAGTGACACGCAATTAGAAGCATATGTGAAAGTGTGCTTTGCTATCATTACTGTGGGTTATGTTTATCAATATTTCCTTGTTGAAGAGTATTCTGAATGCTAAATTTGATACTGGTCGATTCAATTATTTTATTGAAATAGGATATCAGACATACATATATCTTCACAAACCTTCGCAATTATAATATTAATGGAATAAAGCATGCGTTTTACCCTTCATTATTCATATTACCCTCATGCTAAACTGTCGTGTAACAAAATTAGTTACACCGCTAACAAATGTACGTATTGAGTAATCAAAATAAGATTACAACACACATGGTCCATAAACAACCATAAAGAATGGTGTACATGGGGGCACTCCTATCTATTCCCCCACCTTTAAGAGGTTTCATGGCACCCTAAAATTCGGGGGCCTTCAGGCACCCCAAATTAACCAGTAATATATACGCGCATCACGCGATCGGTTCTTGTGAAATAAGGGTAGGAGTACACTTACGTGAAGTCCATTTAGGACTAATGACCAAAGTTCTGACGACACTTTTGCTTAAATTTCTTGTTATGTTATTCTTGCATTTTAAATCGTGTACTTTTGCTTTAAGATATAGATTGTGATCTTGTGCGCAACCTGAAGTTTTGCATCTCTAGGCAACGAACGAGTAATATCCCTAATACCAGTTTTCTGTGAATCTGGCCGAACCTATACGCACGAAGCATGACTTGCCGCCGTTATCTGCTCCCTGCATCAAGTTAACAATTAAGATTTACCAGAAAAAAATAGATTGACAGACGTACAATAAATCATAAACACAAAACAACTAACGGAAAACTCTTAAAACTTCCCGTAATCAGAAATAAAGTGTTATATTCACGGGCAAATATCTCCATAAACAAGTCTGGGTTTATTAATAATTAAAAAACCAAAATATTCTTAAAATATCCCGACTTGGAAAATCGTAGGACAACAAATAGCTCATAAATGACATTTAAAGAAACAGCCATTGCTTATAGGTGCCAGTAGACCCCAATGCCATTAAGAAAGATTCTACAACAACAGAACATTCTACGAACAAATCAAGTTAAATAAAAAAGTTTGTTTGACACGACAATGGCAGTTTAGCAAAATAGAATTGTATAAAGTAGTGAACCGATTCGGGGCGTTCTCCACACGTACCGTCGCGCTCAAGTGTGTAGTTACCTTTATACAAGGAGTTCGTTAAACGGGTATCGAATCTCGAGGGAATAGTTAGACCTAACTGTACTCAGAACAAACGTGATCGGAATATAATCGACGAAGGCCTGAATTTGTATTTGCCAAAGCAATATTAATTTGAAATCAAGATATATTGTTATGAAATATGGGTTTCAAAAGAGTAATGTAGGCAATTGGTTCAAGTTAGTTCAATTAAGAATTTTCTTTGATTTGTTTTACACATTCATCTTTCATTCACATTTCCCTTAATAATGCAGAATGCCCAATAATACAGAAACATCTCACAATGAGTTTGGTGACCACTAGGATTCTGCTCACTTAGGCAGATCCATAATTAAGAAATACAAACAACTCACGATTGACAATAGCGGTTTATTTGACACCACAGTGATATAATTTACAATATGTCAGGTAATTGTACGGAAGCATATCATTTTGAAGAAGTTAAGATAGTTATATGACCAAAACAACCTTCTCTCTTATATATTTTGATCTGCCATGCTATGAATGTGTTTAATAAGACAGTTTAAGGGAGATCGTTTTTTATTTTCTCGAAAGACGGCCCCCATTTCATCTCATCTACATTTTTATAGTTTTATCATTATTTTCACCACGACTGAGACTTGAAGACTCGAAGTCTTGGCAGAAATGACTGATTAGTTGGTTGCTATGGCCAAAAGAAGAAGAGGAAGATAGTTCAAGTTGTCAATTTTTAATTATAATTATTCATCAGAGTAATCCAAAAACTAAGATTATGAACACGAAAGTTTGTATGGCTGGATGTTTGTTATTCTTTCACGTAAAAACTACTCAACGGATTTGGATGAAAATGTAGCTGATACATTAGAATAGTACAAAGGGTACTATTTGCCGCGATAACCGACACATTTGCTGGCCGAACCGCGGGCATAAACTAGTATACTTATAAACAGGAGAAAGGCAAAAAGTATAGTAGATTTCTCAGGAAAAATAAATAATTAAGCTACCTCATTATAATGTTTGCCATTTGTAATTATTAGAGGAGTTTCCTCAGATCCCCTTCTCAACATAATTATATCGATAACACCTATCGGTATTACGTTCTACTAAGACAGGATGTTGTGATTTATCACGGACTTATTAGTTTTATTGAATTAATCGCATGGGTCGGACTTTCCGACAATAGTCCGCTTGAATCACTGGTATTCGATTCTCACTTTCTCCAAATATCGGTAATAATCGCTGATCTGTCCTTATGAAAGATATTAAAGAGCCACATTATTTGCTATTTTTTTTATGTAGGTAGAGGGTTAACGGATCTTTCTCCTACCGCAAACAGATTTGGAAACTCAAAAAATATAAATGTTTTTCCAATCTTTGTGTCCTTCCTCCCACAATTACGCATCCCTCCGTTATTGTTTAATTTGGTCTAATCACGCCTTAGGAAGAGCTCTACGGAAAAATACAACGAGAGATCCAGTCTTCATCATAACAGGGTTGACTCGACTCGATCTTTCAACCACACAGAAAAATGATGTTCAGCAAAACTTTCATTCCTTTTCGCTCAAGAGTGACGTTACTAGTGACTCAATCCAGATTGGATTGAGCAACCAGTGAGATGAAAACGAAATCTCCCATAGTACTTTTCCTTTCCAATGTGTGATAAAGGCGCTCATAGCCCAGTTGCGCTCGGTGATTGGAAGCAATCAGCGAGGGCGGGCAACGACGGTGCGGTTAGTACCTGGATGGGTGACCGCTGGTGGCATGTTACCATGAGCGTCTCCGTGATTCGGAGGTCACGTTAAGCAGTCGGTTCCGGTTGTTATCATACGATAACAGTCGTGAAGCTTAGTTAGAGGCCTTCGGGTGGCTTAAAAACATCCAACGGCAAGATTTACGTAGCCACAACGTATTCTTGCTAGTCCCCAACCCGCACTTGGCCAGCTTGGGGACGTATGGCCTTAACCCTCTCCTGAGAGGAGATCGGAGCCCAGCAGTGGGACATTATGGGTTATTGATTGATTGATGTATGATACTGATCGTAGACTCATGGCATAAGTTATACCAAATTACAGCCAATTTAAGATATAAAACAAGTGATTAATTTAAGGTTTTTTTAAAACAAGCTTTTATTTATTGGTAATGAAAAAAAAATACTTTAATCCATTTCATTTGATACCCATATTGGGTGTTCAGAAATATCTACGCCGCCATTTTGGGTTAATCATAGTACCGATTATAAACAATTACATTATCACAACAAAAGGTATGTTTAAAATTTCAGTTAAATCGGAAATCGGGGAATAGTTCAAATTTAACATGCAAGATTTGATTACACGCAAACATCGGGACATGTGAAACTGAATAAAAGCTTGAAATAAACTTCATACAGCTTAAAGAAAGCTCAAGAAGTGACCTACAAATCTTTGCCTTTCCTAGACAATAAACAAACAATTAAATTTTATTACTCTAATAAACAAAGAAATGTCATTTATTGCAATATCGCAAGAAAACATCCGACGTTTTAAATCAATCGTAAAGTGCTATGAAGTTAGCTTTGAAATTGAATTGAATGGCGGAATGTCTCTGTCTACCTTTTTTATTTTTTTTCCATTCCCTAGATTGTAGCTCGAGGTTTACAAGCTTTTGTTGTAAGTCCGAAGATACTATTATTTTTTATTTTCAATTGATGTTCTTTTTAGTTATCTCTGTTTTGCTCGGTTTAATGAAGATTATAAAATTCATTCAGAAATCCATTCGATCTTTTTGTATTTTCGTATAATATTATACTACTATACTATACTATATACTCACGGAAATGAATATGTTCACGATACGTTTTACTTACATTTAAACTGCCTGACCATATTGCACTCGCCATGATCACTGGCTGACTGTTCGTGTTATACCTATTAGTTGATAATTATGCGTGTGTGGAATCCCGGGTTGGACTCAAATACTTGTATGATCTGCAAATGTTTCTTTTGGAATTTGGGTGTGTAAGTACAAAAAAGTTTATACATATTTAGACTTAATATTATAAAGATGAAGAGATTGTTTGTTTGTTTGGTTGAACGCGCTAATCTCAGGATCTCCTGGTCTGATGATAGCCCGTTTCTGGAGGTAGGCTATAGGTTATATATTATCACGCTACCACCAACATAAGTATAAATGAAAATTTATTTTTTCTGAGATCTTCCATTGCGTACACTGCGTAAATGGTTAAAGATTTGTGAAAATAATGGATGAAAGAATTGTACCTCTTGTTTGTTAAAAAGATCTGAAAAATAGTCCGCAATAGCATATACTGTCTATCTTTTAAGTTTAGCTCACTATAATCTTTTTTATGGGATACAAATTTGTTTCTGCGGATAACATCACACTACGGACAATAGAAGACACAGACGAGACTGCTAGGGTCATCATCATCATCATCATCATCATCATCAGCCTATCGCAGTCCACTGCTGGACATAGGCCTCTCCAATTTCACGCCACTTAGTTCGATCTAGGGTCAGCTAGTATATATATATAAGTTGGGTATTTATCAAGTAACTCATTTCCTAGATGACTTCCGTGGCTGTTTTTTATACAAATTTAAATATTTTAGTAAGAAATTTAATGATCTAGATAGATCAGATACTTTCCAAATTAAATATGGATTTTGACTTCCTTACTAATTAATTTAAATTTAGAAAGAAAACAGCCACCGAACTCAACTAGATTACAAGATCAAAGAGTTACTTGAGAAATACCCAGTTGCCTAGTACCTATAGTACAAGTTCTGCTTTATTTGGGACTAGTGGGTGAGATGTCTAAAATAATACTATTATTATATATTATGAAACCGTATACTTTAAACGTTACTTTACTTAATTATTTACTTACTCCTAATAGGGAGCACAGTAAATAATATAGGTCATATTTTATTACGTATGTGATAAACAAAACATTTAACAGTTTTGAAAAAATTAAAAGGAAACAAAAATATCATGGTTACTTAATAATTTAAAAAATAAATAACGTAATGTAAAAACATCCAACAATAAAATCAGCAATATTTTTAACAGGCAATATAAATTTACACGTTGCAGGACAAAATTAAACGAATAAGTTGCACGTTGCAATGGCGCTGGAACAGCAACAATATTAAATCGGACAGCCGTCGCAACGGAAGCGCTCGAATGGACTCACGTGAGAAGGCGTCCTTCCTGCGACAGGTTCGCCTCCAAACGAGACCAACTGCGCCTTTATTTAATTCGCTTTTAATTTCGTATTATTTTTAATACTATATTTGTTTAAAGTACAGTTAGTTTTATAAATTATTTACGAAGAGTCGTGTGTCCTGACTGCGTCGACAAGACTGCCTCGTTGGTATTGCTGTTAGCGCATGCTAGTGTATTTTAAAGGTCTCGGGTTAGATTCTTGAGTCGGGCCAAAAGTATCGTTGTGTTATTCTTACAAAAAAATTAATACCAGCCCGACATATGGAAGTTTGACGGTGTTTCACGCACGTGCCAAGCAGAGCCCGTTAAAGCGTTTGTCCCCATTGACACCTATGATAATCGTTATTGGGAAGCCAGCCCTCAAAATATGCTGACAACGATTTTAACCTATTAATTCAGTTAACTCTCTGGGCTGCGGAGTTCCGATGCCAGTCGCTACGTAGTAAAATTGATATACTGGTAAAACCTGTTGAACTGGAAGACGACTCTAAATAATGTTGGGAAATAAAGACTAAGAAGATGAGGAAGATGATGTAAGATTTCAGGACGTAGGGCTCGGAATAATAGCATGACTTTTAAGTAAACTGGTGTTAAGCTATTTTTCGTTGAGTGAGGGAGGCATCAAAGGGCGACGAAACACTTATGATTCTATCCATTGCAGGCAAGTAGTTGTTTTTAAACAATATTACATATCCAAATATATACTAGTATTGTAAAGCTGACGAGCTTGTTTGTTTATTTGAATGCGCTATTCTCAAGAAGCTTCTTCCAGCTGGTCTCATTTGAAAAAATCTTTGACTCCTCGTTCGAAACTGCGTTATCGCAGCATATAAAGCTATATACTACATTTAATTATGCTACGGTCAAAAGGAGTGGAGTATTAATGAAATATATTGTAAAAACTGCTGAAAATTATTATTTGTAACCGGGCTATAGGAACAGACAAGGTTGTGGAGAAAAGCTACTAAATAATATTCTTATGTCTGATGTGAACTTATCTGTGTAAAAAATATGTAGGTACCCATTACTCGCAGTTAAGTTATGCTTGGCCTTACGGAAATATTTGATTGTCAAAAATATATAAAATAATATTTCACCTACCAATTTCTGCTTAACAAAGCAGATTAATTCAATTGAATTCACACTTTGGTACTGAAATGCAAATTTAAAATGTATCGTATCCCGCGAAATGTTCATAAATTGTTTAAAACGAACTAATGAAATAATTAAAATGAACTTCATATGTGTTTATCAAAATTTACGCAAACAATTTTTATATGAAACAGATGGATAATGAGCATTATACTAACAAACTAATAAACATTAATATAATAATATGCACCCCTTCAATAAATTAATTACTTGCTCGCATGCTTTTTATGTTACTAGATCATCATATCTGCACACATGTATCCATTCAAATCCCGTCTTTTAAGGTCTTTTTAGCGGGGTATGATAAAGCGTATCATTAGACTGCCATAGTGTGAGTCACCGTCTTGCATTGTATTCATTCGCTATGAGGATGGTGACCATCACTTTGATTCTACTTCTATACTATACACTCTACTTATATACTTGGACCGGGCGAGGTGATTATGCCTGGCGGGCCACTGATGATATTTGTGAGTTTTGTGTCATTGTTTTAAAATAAATTCTTCTGCCTGAAGTATGTACGACCTGAGTACCTGAGACCTGAGAGATTGTAAATACAATAACCCGTTACTGGTTATAATTTCAGATTGCTTATTGAAACCAATCTCAATTTACTTTGAAAAGAGTAGGTTTATTTTGTTCATTGTTTGACAGTGAGACAACTTGTGAAAAAAGAAAAAAAAATGGTTCTGATCTTAATGAAAGATTTTTTTATAGAATCACGGGCAAACGTACGCACGTATCGCCTGATGGTAAGCGATTACCGCCGCACCAGACATCTACAACACCAGAGACGTCACGGTGCGTTGCCGGCCTTTGGGGGATGGGGAGGAGAATGGCGATGGGAAGAGGGGTTGGGGTATGGGCCTCCGGTATCCTCACTTACACAGTAATAAAAAAATAAACTGGACATTAGATAATGCCAATAGTATAGGTACTATATACATTGAATAAATACGAAAATATACTTAGTGTATGGTTTTGATGTAAATAGATACTCATTTGACGATCCAATTTTTACTTATAATTGTAATATTCAGACATTTATTACAATTATTTTCAAAAATTCTATAAAAGAAATATATGATAGATATAATAACGAAGTTTGTAAGGAAGTTTTATTTTTCATTAAGACGGTTGAATAAATTCTGTAAACTCCATTACCTACATCTTTAAAACGGAAATTATTCAATTCAACTCACTTTTCAGAGTTATGCCGCATCTTAGTACATATTAAACTGCTAATAGACAAAACAATAAAAATTATACACGAGTAAAACTGAACTCTAAGTAGAACAGAAATTACTACGAGAATAATGCACCTTAATACTTCTTTAGAACATTTTCTTCATTAGAATCGCGGTACTATAAAAGCGGCTATTTATCTCTTTAATGCTCACAGTATCTACTTACATTTAAGCTCAACCAGACACTCAGATCTCTTCTGTACCACATTTTGATAAACCTTTGGTTGAAAATGAGAGGTCTAATAAAACTGGCTGAAAGGTAACTTCTGTTGACACTCTTTAAAAATCTATTATGTCGGCACCACGCCGGATACGACGCTGTAACTGCTATCCTTTCAATATTTACACTTCTACCAACAAATGATTCTGTTTGAGATGCAACACGGTTTGCAAAATTTATGACATGATTGCGAGCTTATCGTTGTCAAGAAACAGCTAAAATAAATTTCTTTTTTCATATTAACCGCATTGTACGCCTTATTATTGAATCTCTTTAATCTGTATGGGTATTTTTGCATATCAAGGTCCTTTTATTAACGCTAGGGGTAATATAGATAGCAAACATAGAAAAATTAAACAAAACTTTGAAATCAACGGTAAAAGTATTTAAACAATATGTATGTATGTATTTATATTTTATTTAAAGTCTACACAAAAAGAAATAGGTTGGTAACACTTTATATAATTAATAGATAGTAAATTGCACCTATATTTAACAACACTAACATTCTCATAATTAAATACATACTACTCATAAGTGAATTCTAATGCTTCTGTACTTAAAATGCGGGTTTCTTTTGTATAAGAATCACTTCAAAATGTATATTAATGTTTAAAAACTAGATTATGTGACAGCGTATGCCACTGCTGCGCTTGAGGTCTCGGAATGTTTGTGTGATCTGCAAATATTTGTTCCTGAGTTTGGGTATATATGTATGTGTTTACACAACAAAAAAGTATTTATGTATTTATATCAATCGTCAACAAGATCTCCTTCACTTGTGAATAGATGGCGCTGTGTGTAAGATATCCAATATATATATTATTAAATATTACATAAACGAAGAAAATGTGATTATAAGTAGGATACATAACACAATCATGAGAATGTTAGTGTTGTTAAATATAGCTATAATTTACTACCTATTATTTATGTAAAGTGTTATCAGCCTATTATTTTTTGTAGATACATATTAAAATACTTTTACCATTGGTTTTAAATTTTAAAAAGTAGAAATTGTGTTTAAAGAAAAAATAACACTTGAATCCTATTTTTCTCTCTTTATGAAATAAGCGAATTAATAAAAAAACTTTGTGCCTATATTTTTCTGTCTAAAAGACAAAAGCTATTCTCTTTTATTTCCTTTTACTCGATACCCATACAGATTAAGGAGATTCACCCGAGACCTCATGATTGGCAGTCGCATACTTCAACCGCCGTGGTCGTAACCGGCTAGGAGAAACAAAGAGATTCAATAATAAGGCATCCATTATAGACATTACGTTATACGCTCATGTCCAACATAGTTTCGCCAATCCAATCATAGATGAGGTTGACCTCTCTCGGAGCATCCGCTGGGAGCTAACTCGATAGCAGCAATCGTGTGTCAATTCGCCCGGAACAACACTATTTACCTGGCTACGGTAATGTGTTGATAGATTCAATTTATAATAGTGTAGTTCTTATTTGTTAAACCTGCTTTCAGTTTTGAAAGAAAATGGTATTGTATGATAATGCTGTTTTCTTTTTTTTTATTATGAGTCTGCCAAAGTGACTTACCCTGTTTACTTTTAATTTTAATTTGAGACAAAGTATTATAACTTAAGTACTTAAAGCAAAGTATCGTCAATGTGTTTTATGCACTTCGTGAAGTTTTTTAATGTTATTAAAAGTTTGCATGCAGAAAGTGTAAAATTTTATGACAATCGACAGAATTTTACGATATAGCTCATAAAAATCAAGTAATTAACATAGATTTTAATATTACAAAAAATATAATAAGTAAAATAAATAAATAAATATTTCGGACATCTAACACACAACTCCATCTAGTCCCAAGCTAAGCAGAGCTTGTATTAGGGGTACTGAACAACTGATATGAATACATAAATACTTTTTTTTTGTAAATACATACATAGAAAACACCCAAACTCCGAAACAAATATTTGCAGATCATAAAAACATTTTGGTCCGACCCAGGATTCGAACCCGAGACCTCATGGACAGCAGTCGCGTACGCTACCACTGCGCCACCGAGGCAGACGAATAGTTATTTTACTTGATTTGAGTGAGTTTATAGAATAATTCAGCATGATTAGCAATAAATTTCTATGTATTTTAGCATTCGATTTCTTATCTTTTTCGATTTCTTGTCTTTAGCCTGCACGCCTTCACGGCTTAAATCATCATAATCGTTTATAGAAGGATGTATTTGCATTATGTAGAAATGTCATTTCAACTGCACTTTCATATCCAAAGAAAAACAAGTGATTCATTTTAAAATGTTTTTTTAATAATAATAGTGTTTATTTTTCTCACCACAATGTTTTGGTTTTATGAAATACAAATACAAATATTATGCCTAGCAAGTCATGCCATCTCTCAATACAAGCGGGGTGTAAACCTGTGATGTATATCACCAGGTCTCCGGTCCGCGTTACAATTCTTGGCTGATAGTTACGTACTAAAGCAAAATGATTATAATATTCAATAGTTAAATTTTGTGGCGGGTGAAGTAATCAATGTGACCAGTACGCGGATTGCGGATATGTGTGCGTGTGGGTGTGTGATCATTTTTTAATAAATTTAAGACTTTTCATTTGAAACCTAAATTGGATGGGTTGTTCAGAAATATGTAAGCCGACGTTTTGTTACGGCGGCCATTTCGTATTATTAATAATAATACCGATTATATATAATTTCATTGTCATAAGAACTATAAGGAAAATCGATTTTCAGCCCAATCGGAAATCGGGAAGTGGATCAAATTTAACTTGCAAGATTTGAATACAAACAAACATCGGGACAGGTATAAAAGCTTGCGCCCTGCATAGGGTTTCATAGTGCTTTTTTGACTAAGGTTGGCAAACTATTTGTACGAATTTCTATACTCTCTGTGTGGGTAAATATATGAACAAAGCGGATTTTAAAACAAAATACTGCTGCTACTAATAGAACACAAATATTTGAAGCTCGCAAATACAGTGGACAGCTCTGAGCAAGTTCCATTACAGTGATTATATTCGATTGGTTCCAAGCGGTTGACTGAGGGCTGCATTCCGTTTGACCGCTGTCCTCGAGACGCTCGTTTGGAATGGCCTCACGAGAGAAACTCGAGCAACGAGTCACTCTGAACAATACTGCTTGCCTTAACGCGAGTGCTCTGTGAATTTTGCTATAAAGCTTTGTGTAGACTTTAAAATATATTGCTAGCGCTTTAGAATAAAATGCTGTTCTATACCTGTAAGTAGTGAATAGTTTAGTGAATTCATACTAATACAATGATTTCTAGTAACTCTGTCTGCCTGTTAGACTTTTGCGGCTAAACAACTAAAAAGATTTCGATAAATTTCAGTATAAATGTATGTTGGACCTTGGAGAAGATTTGCCTAGTGCATTTTAAACTGTTGATATGCCAATTTATATATTAAAGGAAGCCCTTTTAGTTACACTATTTATAACTCAAGAACGGCTGAACCGATTTGGCTGAAAATTGGTAACTTATAACCGGGAGATGGACATATGATACTTTTTAGAACCGCTTGTAAAACGGCGGAGCTCAGCTAGTTATAAATATAAGCATAAAACAAAATTGACCTTATGTCAAATTATAGGTAGTACTTCTAAATAATCTGTTATTTTGATGGTTAGTTTTTCTGACTGCTAAAATATATTTTTTTAGGAGTCAGAAAAACTTTTTTCATATATTTACAAGTATTTTTATATAGATTATGTATATTGAAAATGTTTACTAATAGTATTGTTTTGTTTCAGGTATGTACACATAACTTATTTGGAATAGTGGTAAGCTAAATAAATATAAATTTTAAATGTTGTCACTGTTATTCTATTCTTTAAATATTACTTTTTAATAAGACCGTCTGTATTATTTCTTTAGGTTTATATATTTTTTTTCTTTTTTTAAAAGACAAATCCCGCATTAAGAATATGCATTCCTGTGTCACGGGGATCTTTACAAACATTCATGTATGTTTGGACGGACACAAAGTACACCCAGACTTAGAACAACAATTTATGGATCACATAAAGTTTTGTCCCATGTAGGATTTGAACCCACAACACTTGGCGCAGTAGGAAGTGGTGTGGCGACCACTGAAACCACTAGGCCAACCGTGTAGTCGTTTATTTACATACATTTTAAAGCTCGAGAAGTGTCAAACTAAAGATTTCTATTCGAAACTTTAAAATACAGTCTCGGGTCATAAAACCAGTAGCAAATCCATAAAACTTAAACATACGTACATAAAACATAAATAAGAACCGTATATTTTAATACTTAAAAACTACACGAGTAGGACCTTGGTAATGTATATTTTAATGTCTAAATACCCACATTGTTTAAAAAACTGAAGTACTCATAAGTATAATGCTAAATATTCGAATTCGATCTTTAAATACATTTTAATTATTATAATCTTCTGTAAGTTAGTTAAAGAAACACTCCTGAATAGCGCATTGAAAGTTTACGATTAAAATGATTACACAAATATCTGGTACGACATTCGAAGCTTATTTGTCCTTTTAATATCAGTACAATGTAATAGACAAGTTATGTGTAAGACACAGAAATGCTAGATCAATATAAAACAGCCATTAGTACACAGTGATAAGGAAATATTTTGCGTAAAAGAGATTCAAATGAGGTGCTCCTAGTACTTACGAAGACATATGGGCCATTAAAACGCATCTCGTAGGTGCTATTACGATTTTTAATACTAAGTCGAAGTAACTGAATAAAATAATAGGCAATAAATCATTCTTGTGTCATTATATTCTGAATATGTTACCTTCTTTCCCCCAAAAAATGTAATTGAAGACAATGACGAACCTGAAGTGCGGGTTTAATTAGATTTTCAGTAGTTACGTAATTTGGAGAAGAGAAAACTAGTTTCTTCAATACAGAATGAGGAACTTGCGGTATTTTCTGAGCTCGCCATGCTTTTAATACAAAGCCACGCAAGTTTCCCATTGTTTCCCAAATGGATTCGGGTATCTAGATAACAATTCTATAGGAAACATAAACGTTTCTCGGAGCCAGTGAAAAGAAAATGATTGAAGACCGACGGCATTGAAGAAACAAAAAAGCATTTTATTATTTTGATTTCCCTTCGAAACGAATGAATAGATATTTCCTCTAACACTCCTCATTTTTTCACCTTTATATTCTTGACTGATTTATTTATGAAAACTTCGAATAAGTTTGAACTTTATATTAAAGAAATAAAGTATACAATCCTTTTGTGTGGACCGAAATTTCGTTTCAATGGATGTGTGTTAGCTTTTAGAAGAAGATATATGGCTTTGAAAAGGTGAGGATTGACATAATATTGTCCTTTGAGACGTTGCAGCGTATGATCGCTAATGCGACGCTTTTGAAGGAAATTTCATAAATGCCCGTAAAATTGTGGGTTAACGGTGGGTAACTTCTATGAAGTGTCGAAGTTTTATAGCCGTTTATAGCACCTCTTAAGGATTTTATGGTCTTATAATAATATCGCGTTCAGTACTTAAGAAGAGAGAAAGATTTTCTTGTGTTTTGTTTTGATTGTTTGAACTTATCTGCTCAGAAAAAGTTTAACTTGCAAAAGTAATCATGTAACCTTATTGCAGAATAAATGAGTTCATTTCATTCATATCATTAAGGTAACCATACACGTTAGAATATACCTGACAGGTTGACCCGTACTGTTACACCCGTTAGGTAAGCTAGAGTTGAGAAGAGGACATACACATAGCATACAGGTTTACTACCTGTACAAACTCTCAGTTGAAGCCATGGCCCCGGCGGCGACAGCGACTCGATGCTAATAGGTTTATTGTTCGTTATATTAAAAAAAAGGAATTTTAAACGAAGGTACCTTGAAAAGTGGTGTAGAGCATGGTTACTGCAAATAAATCAATACACTCATGTCAAGTCATTGAAAGAATTGTAATTTCAGGCCAAAAACTACCGCATTTATCTATGGATGGATGAAAAGACGTATCTGAAACTGTAGCGCTACAATTATCCTCTCTCGCAATGACGCCTGCGCAGTTGGCCGCCATACACGCTCAGTTTTACCTGTACAGTTAAACAGCATAGGTACACGGACAAGAAATATCAAACTCCATATTTTTTTGTTACCTGAACAGTTGTGGAAACTTGCACAGTTGTGCAACATACACGCACCGGTTTACCTGTAAAATTCTACAGTACAGGCAAACTTGTCAGGTGTACCCTTACGTGTACAGCTACTTTTACGGTGTGGGTGGGCACTTTGTGTAGGTTAAATTTTGATGATAGACTATTGGTTGAAATCTATTTTAATGTAGACTATGGATGCTCAATGTCACCCGAAATCGAGTAGAATTCTTTTTTTAAATACAAAACAACACTTATAAATGTCAATTTTAATTTTAATTGCGAATTCAGGCAGACTTCACTTCAATTGTCAAGATGTAAAAGTACATTGTCTGATAATAATTTACAAGAGTTAAAGTTCCGAACAACTGATTACACAAGATTAATACTTGCAGTAGTACTCATTATTTTATTATTGTTTAAACAAACGATGAAAAAATTATCGCAAAAAGAAGCTATTTTGAACTGTAAATAAAGTTTAATTACGACCGTCAACACGGGCGATCATGACCCGATAATAAATATGTTGTGACCTAAATAACGAAGTTTATTACTTGTAATGCATGTTTTGGCCAGGTGGCCATCACATACCGGTTTTATCGGACAGATGCTGTTTTGAATAACGTGCCGCTTATGTTAGGTACTAAATGATCTGGATGCTACTAGAAAAGGAGAAGTTTTTTGAGTTAAAATAATCCGTGTCAAAAATCAAATCAATAACCCATAATGTCCCACTGTTGGGCTCGGGTCTCCTCTTAGGAGAGGGTTAAGGCCATACGTCCCCACGCTGGCCAAGTGCGGGTTGGGGACTGGCTACGTTGTGGCTACGTAATCTTGCGGTTGGATGTTTTTAAGCCGCCCAAAGGCCTCAAACTAAGCTTCACGACTGTTATCCTATGATATCAACCGGGACCGACTGCTTAACATGATCTCCGAATCACGGAGACGCTCATGGTAACATGCCACCAGGGTCACCCATCCAGGTACTTACCGCGCCGTCGTTGCTTACTCTCGGTGATTGTTTCTAATCACCGAGTGCAACCGTGTGTCCTACTTTAATTTGCTCCAGCTCTTGGAGTCGGTTTTATTTTGTTAAAATGTTAGTTATTTGTTCGTTATTCTTAGGACAAAGTTTGTGTAGACGTAGATTACAAGATTATTATTTGTACTTTGGCCACGTTTGAACAGTGTTCAAAATTTAATATATTATTATTTAATTCTCGGCGTTAGTTGCTCACAATAACTCCGAAATTATATAACGTGTAACGTTTATGTGTATAAATGGCGTGCCTTAGATAGGATAGCTAACATCAATTTAGGCAATTAGGCGTTAAATATCTATAAATATGGTTACAATGAAAACAATTATAAACTACGTTTACCATTTTATATTTGGTTGATCCATCCTACCATACTATAATACTGTAAAATTCAGCTAGTTTTTTATAAGGATTTTTTGAAAAAGCCGTTTTGTCTTTCAAAATAAATGTAAAATTTATTACTGTCCGTCAAAATAGCTTGAGGTGTAGGCACATACAAACGCTTCTGTGAATTAGGACAATGTTAAGCTAACAACAGCGTTTAGCTCATAAAGAGGTATTTATACTAAATTTTAATGATCATTGTAATTTGCTTTTGAGTTAATTTGTTCATTTTGTAACTATTCAATAAACGAGAGCGAAACATTTATTAAATTTCTGTTAGAAAAGCTTAAACATTGGAATAATATTGAAATCATTCATATAGTCTTAAAAACACAAATCTATCTAATACCTTTAAACGAACTATTCTTGTGAAAAAAAAATGTATTTTTTTGTATACCTTTATATACATAATCTAGATCTTGGAAACAGCCCCAAGACTTTCATTAAATTTTGTATACAAGGTTACGGGGATGATAATCGACATAACTGGGATTCATTAAAAAAAAAACACCAAAAGAATATCGTCATCATCCATCCAGGTACTTGATCGTGGAAGAACCATGCTCCTCGTCACAAAAGGCAGGTTCAACTGAAATTATCGTGGTTTCAGTCCTCTTGGAACACTGGTGTTAATTCTATCATTGCTTTTTCGAAGCCCTAACCCCACCCCTTTTTTATGTCGGATTCGAACCAACTAAAAACTGCACACTGTCTCAGGTATTAGAAGTCGGGGAACCAGGTGCACACTCAAAAAGAAATCCCTGGAAACCGGACATACCTCGGTAACTCACTGTTTGTAGATGGCCCCCGCCTGAGTAGGAAAAATCGCGATCACTTCATAGGGCTCTCGTGATCTCCTGATCACGTCTCCCCCATTTCCAAAAACTCAAACGGGACGCTCTCATGATTTTTGAATTGCAGTTGATATGTTACTTAAGACTAAGCGAACCGAATATCTCGACCCCAATTCAAAAACAAAACAAACATCGAAATTTCCTTTTTCCACATCCTTTCAAAAAGGGAATAATTCAAACTATCTATAAAATTGACACATCTGCTACCAAAATACAGATAAATGTTTCAAATCCGTGACGTAGGTCCATCAAAGCCCTTTTGATTTATACATTGTCCTATGCGTTATTTGGATGTTGAATATATTGAAATATGACGCTTGTTGTTGGCTTTGAAAAGCGAACGTTTTGGTGATAATGGTTTTAACCGTTCTTTTTTAATCAAAAACCAATGATTTTCGCGCCTCTTGTACATATTTTTGGCACCGGATCCGAACCGACTGCGCAGATGACATAGTGGGTTAAGAAGACGTCACGCCATTTTCTACTGTGCTGAGTATTGTGGGTTCAAACCCTCATGGGATAACACTTGTGTCTGGATGTTCTCTTTCTTACGCCATCCGTACCCCTAGCGCCTGCCCGGACTGAAGCGTGCACCGTCAGATGTTATAATGTAGGCGACGTACGGTACACGCGTAATATCGCCCATGCTTATTCAGAACTAATATTTAAGAAGACGTCACTTGTAACATTACTTATTACTGGGTACTGCGATACACTAAAGCAATTTCGCATCTGATTTCGTTTGTGTATATTTCTTTAAAGGAAATTATGAAGAATGAAATATTACTATTTTCCATCATAGCACCAAGTTTTCCAGCCCTCACCGAAAAACATCGACACTTATCTATTTTTTCTCGAGGTCGATAAAACCACATTCAACTTATCTCTCTTATTTTATCAGTTTGTAAAGTATACCTATTTCCTTCGGACTCCCCTAACACATTATATAAAAGCTCATCATACCAACTTTCAGTTTATTTTGTAATTGTAGACATTGTAGTAGATATTTTTTAGGTCTGTGTCATCACTGTTCAGTGTTCGCATAGGCTTTGTAATAAAATAATATGATTTGGATACAAGTAATGAATTATTGGAAAAAACTAGACTGCTTATTTTTTTGATATCTCTAGTGTTACTCTCGCGCCCAAGACGAATCTATTGACACCACTCACATTAAAATACGACATGCCTTTTAAGCTCTAGGGCGTGCCAAAATATACATACATACAAACACTCGAAAAACATTACCCTCTTTCTTTCGCAGTCGGGTAAATATATACTGAATAGGTATGCTTTGCAAATTTGAGTGGGACTTAAAATATAATTGGCTTATGAATTAAATATTAAGTAAAGAAAGTCAATTTAATATTCCTTAAGGCCTTGTCTTAGATACTAAATGTATTGGCCTACTGTCCCACGCTATTCAGATGGGTTCTTGTAGGGTTTGTTTCAATTTTTATTATGGAACAGAGGCCAATCGAGCAGACGTATCGCCTGATGGTAAGCGATTACCGCCGTCCAGGACACCCACAACACCGGAGGCGTCACAAGTGCGTTGCTGGCCTTTGGGGTATGGTGAAGGGGATGAGGGAGGGGTTAGGGTATGGTATGATATAGGGATGGTCCGGTATCCCCTCTTACTCGTTGAAACACAGCGTAGGCGCTGTTTTACATCGGATTTCTGTGTGACCGTGGTATCACTCCGGTCGAGCCGGCCCATGCATGCTGAAGCGTGGCTCTCCCACGGTTTCCTTCTCCTTGGAGTTCTGTTTAACTTTTGATTCTTTTTTGACCTCTCAAAAATATATCAAAATTAACTAACCGGCCTGTTAATTTTAAGTTTTAATTAAATCAAAGGTTTGCGAATAACGTAAAAAATACAAAAAAGAGGCAAGCAATTCGTTTATATAAATTTACTGTTGTTTGTGCGTTGTCCGTTTATGTTATTACAATGTTCCTGAAAATAAGGAGGGCAACACTTGCTTTTACGACACTTGTAACTCTTCATAATACTCGTTATCTATGATTTGTGTCCTCATTGCATTAAGAATTTGAATTTTTTGGAGAAATAAAATAACAAGTAATGAATTATTGAAAAGAAAAGTAGACTGCGTATTTTTTTGTTTTTTTTTTTTTAAATTACAACTAAGAAAGATAAGTGTAACTAAACTAGATAAAACTTAACAACTAAGAAAGATGTAACTTGGCGATTAGATACGAAAACTATAAAAACTGATAGAATATGATATATCAATCAGGGCAATTACCTTAATGTGTAAAGATAAAAATACTTATAAAACTTCATTTCCTATTCAATAGGTACAGTCACAAACTAAATATGTTATATACTGATAGAATGTCTTTTGCATTTTGAGAAGATTGTCTCAACTTTAAAAGAAACGATGATCCTTAGTATGTGTTAGAGTATATAAAACGATATCGGTTTGAATCAGTATTTGACACTATTTATTGATAAACGTAAGTTAAGGTGCAATAATACAGTTTACAACGAACGTGTTGGTTTGCGACTACCAATGTCTATTATCTATACATGGATTATAGGCCGTATAGGCAACTATCTGACGATACTTCGTATATCTTAACAGTATGTTTCGTCCTTACATCTCAGAACTAGTTCAATTAGGAAAGCCCGAACTCATTTCCTCAAAAAAGTTTAACATGCAAGTGTTCATGTAACCTAATTGCATAATAAATGTTTTCATTTCATTTCAATGCATTTTTGTTTTCACAAGTTTCACACACAATTTTTTCAATATAATTTCACCTGTTTCATATTACAAGACTTTTGCACAACTAATAAATACTATAATTAAGCTGCACAATGATAAATAAGTGTTAAGAAATATTGTGGAGGCAGCCCCAGGACCGCCAGAATCCCCAGGAGCACTGAAAAGAAAAAAAACCTCAACAGTGTTCCAGCTTCACATCAGTTCTTAATCGTTGTCCAATTAAGTTAGAGTTAATTTTTAACCGACTTCAAAAAAGGAGGAAGTTCTCAATTCGAATGTATTTTTTTATATTTATTACCTTAGAACTTTTGTCTGATGATTCTTTTTTTATTTGAAAGCTGGTGCTTCCTGTGTGGTCTCATTGCAATTTGGTCCAGTTTTTGTAATCGTTTTTTTTTGTTTAAATTTAATATATAGATATTGAAGTACCAAAACTATACCTGAGACTTGTCTTATTGACTTAATCTTACTAAATTCTGTGATGTACATTACTAAATTGTATTTTATTCCTGTGAAAATAGTAAAAGCTAATACCAAGTAGACTTACCCATCAACTATAGTATTTCTGATAGCATCAATAATGAAGTCAGTCACCAACTCCCTTGCATCTAAAGCTGTGATATAATCTGTATGGTCGAAGCTGTCTCTTGCTACCCTCCGGGCTTTCGCATTAGGCATATCATCAACCATAGCAAGAACATCTCTTTCATCCAATAAAGTATCGTTCATTGAGTAATGCATGGTCACTTTGCAGCTTATCAAACTCAAATTGTATGGCGGCGGTTCTGCAAGTCCATATTGAACCTGGTTCCTTTCAGAGCCAAAGTTGTAACGACGAAAGATTTTGTCGCGTATGTTTTGACCGTAGTGTGCGATTTGCTTGAGAGATGCTCCAGATGGTGGAACCTCTAGTGCATGAGATGTCGAATCTCTCTGAAACAAATGTAGATGAAACGATATGCCAACGTTATGTTCTTTAAACCTCAAATAACCTTAATTTAATTGGCTGAATGCACAAATCGTGCAAAACCAGATTAGATAAAGAAACATACTTAATTTTATTTTATATGTTTATTTAAATCATATTAATAAAAACAAGCTTCTGCCGGCCCGGCCTCATACGCGTGTATTTGGCATACACGCGGACGAAGCCATGCCGGCAAAAGTAAAGCTGTTAAGCCATGAAAGCATAGCAAAAAAATTCTTATAGAATTAATGTACTTATTTGTGTGTGTACCATTTTAGCAACCAATAATTTATAATCAATGAAAAACAATTTATGATAAGCAAGTAGTTCTACTTGTGGTATCTAAATTGATAATAATATTAAAAACATTATGCAGTAATTTAAAATTATACTTTTTTGAGTTTGTAAATATTGAAAGTCACGGGAATATTTTTATCTTGTCATCATAAATATTTCTTTATCAGTTTTACACATTTTAAAGTAAAGTATTATCAGAATCGATTGAGTACTGAAACGTAACATCTAAAAGTACAAATATTTTATACCCGGAAATTGAAATAGCAGTTTACGCATGTAGGCAAAACAATAATAGATAATAGATTAAAATCTATTACAATGTAAATAATATGGAAATTGTTATTAACGTAAACATTTGAGACAACAACTGATGAACCCATCAACCATCATATAAAAATTTGACAGTTTTGCCATTACTTCTCGTTTTTTACGATTTCTGTCGACTTCGGTTCAGCTAAAAGAATTTATTTTCTTAAAAGCTATTTTCTTCACTCTCTCAAAACAATTCTCAACAAAACGGTCATAGTGGCAATCATAATCTAAATCAGAAAAGATCAGAAAAACATTACGAAATACTTACCAAAATCTGCTTGATTCCAAATAAATCACACATTTGTCTTTGTTCTAGGTCTCCAGTACAATAGTCTGATATCCTGTATTCATTCGTTCGGAATGGAAATAATAGGTCAGGGTATATTTCCACAATACCCATCGCTGAAGCTAAACCCTGATATCGAGAAAAAACTTTTTAGAACATTTGGGATGAAATTAGTGAAAGAAATGTTTTTTAGATCCATTTCTTGAAAATGATGAATGAGAAATTCCATCCCAAAAGATATTGTTTTTGTAAAAGTTGCGAAACTTCTACGAATGCTGCGAAATTATCTCGAAAATTAGCTGTAACTAATTTAATAAAACTTAGTAGTGTTGATCACATGAAATCCTTTGAAGAGGTATATTTTCAGAAACCAGTCTTCGCCCTGTGGTCAAAATTCAACCATAATTCATTTCTTTTTTTTAGATCTCTACTCTCCTTCTCCACATAAACTTCAACTTTGCCAAATTTCATAATCCTTCGTTCGCAAAATTTCCGTAAAAAAGGAGTACAAAAAATTTTGCTTCACATATTATTAAATAAAATAAAGTGACTTACATATACACTATCTACGTTGACTGCAAGTTCTGCCAGCATTTCATTCGGAAAGTATCTCTGATATCCAACTCCAGCAAGCAAGTGAACTGAAGTGATTTTAGAATTATATTCAGGCTTTAAACTCGTTAAGACCAAAAATGCAGTGCCACCTTGAGAATGTCCAATATAATGAAGCTGGCTACTTTGAGTGCAGTTTAAAACGTAGTCGATCATGGCCGGAAGATCATGCATACCGATCTCTTCAAATGTGAAGTCAAAGAATTCATGCCTTTGGGTATTGTGGTCTGGGTCGAGGTTAATGTGCTTACGGGACTTGGAATTTCCTCTAGCATTACCCATCCATACGTCCAAGCCTCCGTCTGCTAGATTGTATGCTGGAAAAAATGAATCATTTTTCAGCCCTGTATGGTTTCTCGACCACGATGATCAAACTGTCGGATTCGGTCTTATAAACGTGGAAAAGATGCGAACTTTATGTTGAATCGTTGCAGCTGATCAAAGATGACATACTCGTATATCGGCTCGGCACATCCCTTACAGTATTAGTAACGTGTGAATAATCCTTGTTTGCGCAATAATGCTGGTATGACACTTTGATGCTTGCATGTGAATATTGTAAATTCTTTCATCAGCTTTTCATTTTCTAGTATTATAATTTAATTTAAATGTAGGTCGCGAATGTCATTGATGAACCAATTTCTATGAAATCTAACAGAAATGACTGAAATATATTACTGGATACTTCTGACTTCTTTAGATGAAATAAGATATTTACTGCCTCGGTGGCGCAGTGGTAGCGTATGCGACTGCTGTCCATGAGGTCTCGGGTTCGAATCCTAGTTCGGACCAAATGTTTGTATGATCTGCAAATATTTGTATCGGAGTTTGGGTGTTTTCTATGTACAATATGTATGTATTTACAAAAAAGAGTATATATGTATTCATATCAGTTGTCTAGTACTCATAATACAAGCTCTCCTTAGTTTGGGACTAGATGGCGTCGTGTGTTAGATGTCCAAAATATTTATTTATTTTTATTTACTTTGGATCTGATTATTTTGGATCAGAATTAGGAATAAATCGTTCTATTATACTATCGAGGAACTTACCAAAACTGTTGTTAGCTCCCAACAAAATAAAATTATTTGACGCGCCCATCAGTCCGTGCATAAGGAGGACCACCGGTCTTTTTACATCACTGTCGATTACTTCTCTTCCATAAGGTATCCTGTGCATTTCGAGAATGTACCCATCCGATGTGGTGACAGTATGGATTTCTGCGGGAAAGCCATCAGCTCTTATCCTCTCTGCCTGAATAATTAAAAGCATTAATAGTGATACTCACATAAAATTTAACATGAATTGAAATTCTAGAATTCAACTTAGTTGCATTTATCCTACTATTTTATTTATTTATTTTTGCACATGACCGGTTTCACCTTATGGCATTATCAAAGGTTAATGGCAATATATTGATGACGCCATAAGGCGAAACCGGTTGGGTGTCAAAATAAATAAATAAAATAGGGGAATAAGTGCAAGTGAGTTCAATTCTCGAATGTATTGCAACAAGTTTCATCAAGTGCCGACACTCGAGATTATAAATTACATGAATTGAAATAATAAGACTATTTATAAATGCCGTTGCATGTAAGTTTATGCGTTTTTAAATACATTGTTACCTTAGCAAACAACGTAATATAGAAACGACGTATTTACATATACAGATATAGTATAGATATAGTATTTTCAAGCAAAGTTTACTAGAAAGAATATTTCTCCATAATAAATTGAAGCTAAAAAAAATCACTGGCCAGCTACACATACGATTTCTTATTTGTTATGTATCTAGACATTTGGCATTTCGTGTTTTGGAAAATTTTGATAATTTTCTTTTTAATCATGAATAGCTAGATTCATTTATCGCCCCCAAAACCCCCTGCGTATTAAATTTTATGAAAATCGTTGGGGTCGTCTCCGAGCTTTAGATTAAAATAATATAAAGTTCATTTAAAGGTTTAAGGTAGATTACGTATTGTATTACATATCTATTTAAACATATGCGTATATTTGTATAAGTCTTAAGTAGATCATATTTAAGGGACATATTTCTGAATCTGAATTTTAGACAACTATTTAGCTAAATATGTTCTACTCATTTAATTGTTTATAATAGTATAAGTGGTCAGAGATGCAGACAGCTTCCCGAATAGTGAATAATGACCACTACTAACGCTAAAATTAAAAACGCGTTCCTTTCCTTTTAGTCTTTGAGTTACAAAGCGATTTGTGCTCCAAACCTCAATCACCCATAGGAATTGCTTAGGACCGTTTTTCTATGATTCTGGCGGCTTTTAAAGAAGAACATGAAGATGTACAAGACAAGCGCAAATTAAACCATTGATTAACTTACTGTTTGAGAAGTTGTCTGCGTATGAACCAGCGCAATTTTATGGGTAAAAAGCCCACAAATAATGAACACGAACATAAACATTGCTATCATTTTATCAACTAAGGGTATGATTTATAAAATTCAAACTTATATAAGGTTTTATCTTGTATATATAACCATTTAATAATATTATTAAGATATTTATCTTTATGGGAATAATTGACATATCGTAATATTTATTATAATCATCAGCAAAACAATATAGGCACACTCGTACCTATACAGGTAAATAATTAATAAAACCACCGCTATATCTTCGAAGAAGTATCAAAGGTTGACTTTTACAACTGAACTGAAAGTAACAATCTCAAACTTACCGGCTATTAGTAAAATTTTTGAAAAAGTTATTTTGCAATAACTAGAAAGCCATTTTGATCTAAATAATTTATTTCACAAGGAACAAAATGGTTTTACAAGAGATCGTTCAACAACTGATGGTGGTGCAACTTTTTTGAGACATATATTTAATGCATGAGAGAATTCGCAGGATGCCATAGGTGTGTTTTGCGATCTCGCAAAAGCCTTTGACTGTGTAGAACAAAACACAGTTTTTCTTAAACTTAGGTATTACGGTGTTAGTGGTATTGCTTTGCAACTAATTTTTTCCTACTTGAAAGATAGAATTCAACATGAAGATGTCAATGGTGCGAGGTCTTCTGGATTACCTGTTACTATGGGCGTCCCTCAGGGCTTTATACTGGATCCTCTACTTTTTCTCATATATACATATAAACGATTTACCATATTATTTAAAAGATCTCTGTGATATAGTTCTATTTGCTGATGATACGTCACTTATTTCTAAAGTCGATCGTAGGAAAACCGGTTTTGACGATCTGAATAGGGCACTAAAAGATGCATTCAATTGGTTTTCAACTAACAATCTCCTACTGAATTCTAATAAAACAAAGTGTGTGAGATTTACTATGCCAGATGTAAAATAGAGTGAAGAGTGGCCATGAGTTTCTTTTCCAGTATTCTTCTCATTGGGCCATACGCATTTTGGCAAATGGAAGTTATGAATCGACACAGGCAGGCAGTGAATTTTGGTGTTTTCACCTAATTCACCTTGACAATAGAGTACATCTGGCATCTGTTTGTGTCGATCTATGACTTATATCTCTAGCTTCAACTTAACGATCATAAATATCTCTTGGTGTCTAGGCTAGGCTTAAACAAACAAACGACAACCCATAATGGCCCACTACTGGTTTCGGGTCTCCTCTCAGAAGAGGGTTAAGGCCATTACGTCCCCACGTTGACCAAGTGCGGGTTGGGTACTGACAAGACAACGTTGTGGCTGCGTAATCAAGATCCAACGGCAAGCCGTTGGATGTTTTTAAGCCGCCCGAAGGCCTCCAACTAGGCTTCACGACTGTTATCGTATGATAACAACCGGGACGGCTGCTTAACGTGACCTCCGAAGCACGGAAACGCTCATGGTAACATGCCACTAACGGTCATCCATCCAGGTACTGACCGCGCCGTCGTTGCTTACCCTCGGTGATTGTTGCTAATCACCGAGTGCAATTAGGCTATCAGCGCCTCTAGGCTTGGATCGGTGAAAATATTGTCAGTGAGGCCAAATTAAGAAAACAGGACTATCACATGTTGTTAAATAAGAGCTGACTTCGGTAACAAATTACACAGGTCAACATCACTGCAAAGAGACGTAAAACCTGAAAAAATCTCTATAATTAGCCAGTGTGTTATAGCAGATAAAAACCTCCTTTCTATGGAGAGGCCTAAGTCCGGTAGTAGATTGTTAAAGTTTGTTGATGGGAACCTCGAGTTCACCTGTCTTATATCGGCAGGTATTTTAATTATTTAACTTCAATCACATTTGGGTTGGTTGCTTTCGGTGATAAGATACTATATTTATATCTATATATATATGTATATATATATATTTGTAGATATATAAATATATAGATAGTATTTATCGTGGTACAAAAACAATCAGCGATTACGAAGTCACCTGCAGTATGTTCAAAATATTTTTACATATCCATTATACTTTCTTAACGTAAATTTATTTAGGCTTGACTACTCGGAGAGACAATCGGATCTCTGAAATTTTTCTTCTATTCTTACTTTTCTCTTTAAAGAGTAAGTGTAGTTAAGGTAACCTACATACACCCTATGATAATCTCTTCTTGATTTTGCAGAAGTAGACTGAAAATTCGGCACTACATTTGAACCTCAACATTTGCAGATATCCATGAACCCAATAGTCACTCATAAGTGTCCTGTTTTGCTTGGTTATCCAATTAAATATTAAATATATCCAATTGATATCGTATCTTGATGTCATTACAGAGTTCATGTATTAAAAACTTATTAAATATGGTGATGGATCTGTATCCATTCATGCATTCTTTAACATTCAATAACAATGGCGTGCATAAGCTTACCACAATAATTACAAAGAAAATCTATCAATGTAGGTATCTAACAGGGTGACAAGCTTTGGTCACCCTGTTTATCTAATTATGCTAAAGGGGGAGTATGAAATTTTATACAATTAAAGTTTATGTGGAGGAAGAGCTCGGAGAGTTAACAAAATGCATATACAAAATTCACAAATAAATAATATACAATCACGCTTTTTATATATCAACAACTCTCGTATAACAATTACGGAAGTAGCTGTAATCCAATTGTTAAAGTTTTATACCAGCTGCGAATTCATTTCAAAATGTTCTGTTTAGCTGAGAATATCTTTGCAATTAAAATATTTCTTTGATATAGAAACTATAAAAATGTTGGAAAAACGATTAAAATGACTCTTTTTGTTCTGAAACAGACTTTTTTTGTTTTTGACTTAAGAGGACTTAGGAGAGAATTCCACTGGTAGATAACAGATAATGTAAAAATTTACTTAGGCATTATTAGACTAACTTCATCACGCGGCGTTGTAAAACTACAATTATGACCATGGGGCTCAGATAATAATAAAACCAATTGTGGTAGAATTTCGACCACTGTTTTATAGAAACATTCAAACTTCAAAATCACTTGTCTACAGATAGTATCACTTACTGAAGTTCGATTGAAACAATTGATAAAGGTATGCATACCAACATTAGATTGAAACTTTATTCTCTAGATAACAGCTGACAGATTAAAAAAATTGATAAAGGTATACATACCAACATCAGATTGAAGCTTTATTCTTCAGATAGCAGCTGACAGATTGAAACAATTGATAAAGGTATACATACCAACATCCGATTGAAGCTTTATTCTTCAGGTAACAGCTGACTAACCATTACTTCCTACATAAATGGACCAGCTTCGATCGGAGTAATACCACGGCCTTAATGAAAACTAGTGATAATCTGATTTTTCATTAATTTTCACAATTAAATGAGGTAATCGATCAATAAATACTCTCTCCCCTCCTGATTCCAGGGAGAGGGACGCACTTTTGACTTTAGAGTCACTACTCATTGCAGGTGTGTTAAGGGGCGACATTCACTTACTACTAAGTGCATAAGGGGCGACGGTCACTTACTACTCAGTAAACCATTTGATTGTTTGCCTACTATATCGAATAAAACATGTGATCATACTAAAACACCTTATTTGGAAACTATTTCAAACATAAAACTTGTAAATTTACTTATTATTTTGTAAAAATAAAAGCGACGGCAAGATTTACGTAGCCACTACGTATTCTTGCCAGTCCCCAACCCGCACTTGGCCAGCGTGGGGACGTATGGCCTTAACCCTCTCCTGAGAGGAGACCCGAGCCCAGCAGTGGGACATTATGGGTTGTTGTTGTTTGTTTTGTTTGTTGTAAAGCGACGTTGACGGTAACTGTAACTGTGGCCATTTAATGCCAAAAAATCGAAACCCGAAAAAATGTCTGCAAAAAAGCATGTATTTGATATGTAAATTACAAACATTTTCATTTAGCCATGCGACTTAGTAAAAACCTCACTTATTATTCCTGTTTCAAGAAAAATAACAATTAGACGGCTGCTAAGATTTTAGTAATAGTTCATAAGCAATGCTTGCACGATCTTCCGCGGTTCGAAACTTTCCTTATATTCGGAATTCAATCTTTGAAGATCTCGTCCAAAGCAGAACATATTTCAGCATTAGCAACGAACGGCGCACATAAGTAATTTCGAGGATTGCCGCTCTTTGCTGAACTGTATTTATTTCCAAACAACATTTAACGTTCAAAAGACAAAATATTTTACTAATAATGCGCTGACTAGGTTCTTGCATCGACATTGTTTTTATCCTTAAAATTTGAATTAAAGGTAAATTATGGCAGACTATACTATTTAAATATATTTTTTTACAAAAAATAACATGCAATATATTGGACTTGTGGTGAAATCTAAATATAACAAAAATATGTTTGCGCGCCATCTAGCTAATAGCAGCTGAACGATGTAGTCAATATTAATTCTGCATCTCGCGATCAAAGTCCTCGCTTTGAACACAGTTTGGCATTAGTATATTTTCAATAATATTAAAAAAAATTGACTGAAATCAAGGTTACTAATTTAGTGTTGTGTACTTATGTGCAGTGAAATATATATTAAAAGTAAAGTAATGAAACAATTATTGATACGAAAATTCTGGTAGTTTTCATAATGTCGGTATGACCAATAAAGTTAAATATTGGGAGGACTAGTATAAAATCACTTTATTAATAAATCATTCATCACATTGAAAAAAAATCAAATAATATTTTCGCAAATACTTTTAATGATGATTTAAAAAGCCTTTGGTATCAGAGTACTTACTTAATATCGTTAGTTGCACATCGGTCACTTAAGTAATTACGCTAAGCAATAGGTGTATTTTTAATCGCTTCAATAATATAATCAGTCACGAGTTCCTTAGCATCTGGAGCTACAATATAATCTACGTGTTCAAAGCTCTCTCTAGCAACTTTACGAACTTTAGTATTTGGCATATCCGCAGCCATATCGAGAACATCTCTTTCGTCCAGCAAGTTGTCGTTCAGTGAGTAATGCATAGTGACGTCACTGGAAATTTGACTCAAGTCGTAACTAGGTGGCTTTAGAGATCCGTAGTTGACAAGATTTTTGACGTAACCGAGATCGTAACGACGGAATATCTTGTCTCGGATATTTTGCCCGTAGTGTGCTGCTTGTTTGAGGGACGCACCAGCTGGCATCATAGTAACAGGCGAGCTGTCAGTTCTCTGAAAGTAGATAGAAATTAGAATTAAGATTTAATATTTCATAGTTTTCTTATTTGCTACTCGTTAGGAATAAATGTTATCAGTATGAAATCCCAGGTTCAATGCCTAATGCCGTTTTGTGTGGTTATTTATAGACTTATAAATGTTATTCTACACTTTTCTTATCTGTTATCGTTTCTTTATCTTTACAAATCATTGTCTTTCCAACCTAAATTTTGTTGTTTTCTTACCCAGGAATGTTAAGTTCGTTTCTGTCATCAAAATCTATGACTTTCTTCTTAGAGTAGGTCATAGATCTTGACGAAAAGAACGACAATATGGTTACATGGTAACCGACGAAAATACGTTGTAGTTATGTTGCAAAAGAGCAAAACGTAAGATAACTTCACTATAAAAGAAAGAAAATTTGAACAAACTCTGTACCAATACGACTACTCAGAGGCCTATTTCCAGCAGTAGACTATCAAAGCTGTAGACTTTTGGGGGCATGGATAAGGATTAATTCGTATCCATT
Organism: Hyphantria cunea; assembly: GCA_003709505.1. NCBI lineage: Eukaryota > Metazoa > Arthropoda > Insecta > Lepidoptera > Erebidae > Hyphantria > Hyphantria cunea. The sequence goes on from PKRV01000425.1 coordinate 600,327, forward strand.
GAAAAAAGATAAGCCATAATGGATTTTCTTATAATTACCAAAACTTGATAATGACCGATAACTGACATAGTAAACAAAAAAGTAACAATAAGTACGCAACGTAAAACTATTTCCAAAACTGTGGAAAACCAACTTGGTTGAAATGGAGTCGATTAAACTACTTACAAATTAAGAACTGTTTTTGTGATTTATCATGTAGACTGTAGATCCTTGAAGGTTTTTGTAGGCTTGTTGTACACTATTAAAAGTAACAATACGTATATATATACATACAATAGCGAAATTATTTAAAACCCTGTACAAAAAAGAAACACAAATCGACTGCACGTATTGTCGTAACGTAACGTCACGCCACTCCCTACTTCGCCAAGTTTTGTGGGTTCAAATTGCACATGGGACAGTACTGTGTGTGACCCAAAAATTGTTGTTCTGATTCTGAGTGTTTTCGGTTTCATGTATGTTTAAGTTCCTCAAGACTCAGGATATATTCCTAGTGCGGTAGTTGTCTTTATACAATATATTTTTTGTCTACTGTAAACCTAAGAAACTGACGCGTTTGTCTTTAGATTCTAAAATTACGCGAGTAGTTTTTTAAATTAGCTGTAAATTTGAAAGGTTTCTTCGGTTCTCATTATTCTGAAATCTGTGGGAGTGGAAGTGAGTAACAAGAAGTCGGACACTCCCGCACAATTTGATCAATGAGTGTACTTGCTTGACTGGAAGGCAGATGTTAATAAGTGGGATGTCAGATGTTAATGCAATATGCAACTACTGTAAGGTTCACTAGTTTTAATGTTATATATTGTTAATTTATGATGCCTTATCCTTACCAGTATGTGGTCGATTCCATACAGTTCGCACAGGTCCTTTTGATTTGGGTCTCCAGTACAGTAATCAGCTATTCTGTAGCCATTAAAAGAGCTTGGCATCAATAGTTCAGGATACAATTCTACTATACCTAATGACTTGGAAAGGCTCTGAAAGGAAAATAATATATATAAGTAAGTATATGTAATTGTATTGACCTGTGTAAAAGCTTAATATGTAGAAAAATATTACATTAACTTTATAATAATACGTCTTGAGTCTTCAATTAATAAGTTGAAAAAAATATGTTCAAAATATATAAGTTATTCTCAGTTGAATGCAAATTAATCATAACGTCAGCTTGAAAATCGGCAAGATTTTTTAAATCCATCGTGTGCAAAAACGTGACACGACAATTATATATACGAGTACATAATAAATAATTCATTGAACTCACGTAGATAGTGTCAACAAATCTAGCTGCCGTTTTTAACTGACCATCAGGGAAATATTTCATGTAGCCCACTCCAGCCATCAGGTGAGCTGAAGCAATCTTCTTATTGTATTCGGGCTTCATGGACATGAGGATCAAGAATACAGTTCCTCCTTGAGAATGACCAACATAGTAAAGCTGCTGGTTTCCAGTATACTCCAAAGCATAGTCCATCATGGTTGGAAGGTCTATAATGGCGATTTCTTCAAATGTGAAGTCGAAGAAAGAGAACTTTTGAATGATATGGTCAGGATCTAATGTAATATGTCTTCGAGAGTTGTAGTTTCCCCTGGCATTGCCCATCCATACGTCGAAGCCTTCATCTGCTAAGTTGTACGCTACAAAAGAAAGTTGAAAGAAATTAATTTGCTGTACTTATAGAATCTCAAATGGGCTCCAGCTATACTTATTCGCGTCATGTAATTTGGTAGTTACATTAATAATTTATTCAATACTAGCTGATCCGGCAAACTTCATACCACTATATTCATTATTATGAAAATTTTCTGAATTACCGAAAACTTAGTAAGCCTGTAATAACTTCCCGCAGAGCCGCAGTGTATACGAATACTAAGCGGACTAAGAAAATATAACTAAATTTTGTCATAAAAATAATAAATAAATCAAATTTGATATGTAAAAAACAACACGAGTAAACTCTGAAGGTCCATCCGTTAAAACCAAAAACAAAAATTCTCATTAAAATATGTTCTCAAAAGACAAACGGCGTCTTTTTGGCAGTCATTATCTCTGATAGCTCTGTAACTGGTGCAAGTAAAAGAATCTTACCTAAACTGTCGTCAGGTCCTAGGCCAATATAATTGTTGGATGCTCCCATCAGCCCATGCATTAGAAATACCACAGGCCTTTTAGCTCCACTATCGGCTCCTCGTCCATGAGGTATTCTGTGCATCTCTAGTATGTACCCGTCAGATGTAGTAACATGGTGAGTTTCGGCTGGGAACCCATCTTCTGCAATCCTTTGTGCCTGTATCACGTGATTTGTAGGATTTATTTTCGATTGAGGTATTTTGTGACTAGATTTATGATTTGGTTTGAAATCTATAATTATAGATAAATACACAACTTGCTTGATAATTAGCAGTTACCGTTAAACAAAAGCTCGGCATGACAAGGCAAATTTTAAATGCAAATGTGTTCAAATTCTAAATGTCGTATCATATAGTTTGTTAATGTTGTTCGGAAAAAATCACAGTATTACTGCAATTAATTAACGGTTAAGTGTGATCTTAATATGTATGTGTGTAAATAAATTATTAGTAAACATTGATTTTGAAACAAGAAGGGGCTAGATATATATATATATATATATATATATATATATATAACCCAACTATTTGGTCACAGATAATTTTATGATGTTGTTTATTAAATCCGTACTCCATACTGATATTATAAATTCAAAAGGAACTCTGTATGTAGCTTCCACGGTTAAACTGCTGGACCGATTTCAAAGAAATTCGGGATGTAGATACTTAGATTCTTGAGGAATAATATAGGCAATTACTTTTTACCACGATTACCTACATATCCGTTTCTATTCTAAAGTAAACTAGAGTTGTCTCGCAGATAAAAAATTGTGTATATATACAACTCAACACAGAAACTTACAGTATCAAAGAAAGGGTTCCTGGCCTGTGCGCAAACGCACACAGCACACACTATTAGAATCTTAACAAACATTTTAGCATACTACGAAAACATATCGCAAACCTTTCTATATGTATGTCTCTTAATCTTTATTACACCGCTACTGTTTAAGATAAGTGTCTTAGTTTTATGGCTAATAATTATTTTAATCTTAATTTATTTGTCAAAGAAAGCTAGCAAATATATTAAAAGGATTTCTTAAGAACAAAACACATGTAAAAACAGATAGTAGATTGATAAAGTGCGAAAACACGTCAAAGCAGTTGAAATCCGTTTTTATAGAGGTGAGACTCGAAAGGGGGTATATAATAAACTAGCTTTTGCACGCGGCCCCGTCCGCGTTTTCGTCGGTTGTCGCAACAACAAATAGCCTACGCAAGAATATCAAGATATTAAGAATCAAATATGTTCAAGCCTAATTTCATTGAAATAAGTGCAGCGGTTTGGCCGTGAAAGCAGTACAGACAGACAGAGTTACTTTTGCATTTATAATATAAGTATGGATAAATAAATATTTCGGACATCTAATATACAATGCCATCTAGTCCTTAACCAAGCAAAGCTGTACTACGGGCACTAGACAACTGATATAAGGCATAAACTTTTTGGGCACCCAAACTCCGAAACAAAACTTTGCATATCATACAAACATTTGGCCCGACCCGGGAATCGAACCCGAATCTCTTGCACAGCATTCACATACGCTATTACCAAGGCAATATGCTTGCATTTGTCTCAACTAGAATGAAGGCCGGTAACCACTTTAAGACAAAGCAAACCTATTTGCCATCACTTTTCATGGACGTAAACCTTACTTTGGCCTTCGTCGGTAACAAGCCACTAACTACAAGCTACTTTTCCGCTCAATAATAATTTGCATGCATAAATACTTTCATTAATGTTGATCTGGTGTTCTCTATGAACTATTTCCAACAAAATGATTCGATGAGTAATATGTATCTAAGTATATTTTCTAGAAGTAAGTGACCATATCGTGCTTAGATTGAGTGTCGTAAACAATATACTATAAACTACTCATATTATAAAATATAATATCATCCCACGTTGGCCAAGTGTGTGTTGGGGACTTACAAGACAACGTTGTGGCACATAATCTTGCCGTTGGATGTTTTTACGCCGCTCAAAGGTCTCCAACTAAGCTTCACGACTATTATTCTAGGATAACAACCGGGACCGACTGCTTAACGTGACCTCCGAAGCACAAAGACGCTGATGTAAAATGCCAGTAGTCATCCATCCAGGTACAGACTGCACCGTCGTTACTTTCCCTTGCTAATTGTTTCTAATCACCGAGTGCAACTGGGCTATGAGCGTCTCATAAACTTATGAAACAATATACCTACATACCTATTTGATGAAAACGAATAGTATAGATCAAACAGTTAGATCGTGAATCGTGTAGTGTTTCCATTGCGTTAATTACATTATAGATACAGCCATGGTATCATTTGAAGGAGCAACTCTCATATTGACAGTAGGAATACGTTCCTAAAAGACCTGTCACAGGGACGAATTATAACTTCTTCGTTCATTAGTCCAATAAGTCTGGCCAGGGCATTCGACTCTATTTATTAAATTACTGGAATATATCACTGCAAGCTGATCAAAGCAACTTCGTCTGCGTCTCTTTTCTGTCATACTTGGCTCCTTTAATCTAAGCGCGATGTTAACTGTCCTATATCTTAGCGACGCTAGCTAAATACACATTTAAAAAACTAAAGTTTCGGAGTTCAATTGAGCAACAATGTGACACGAAAATTTTTATGAATATGTGATATTTATTTTTACGTTATTGTCCAGGCCTATATAGGTTCAGAATCAGATTTTTAAATTCACTGTAATAAAAAAGTAATGAACCCACATACTACGTTTATTGACAGATACAGTTGATATCGATATGTACAATGGAACGATAAGACGCTTATGTTAATCCATTGTATTTACTTTGAGAGAATTGTTTTCAACGGATATTCATTACAATATCATTTAAGTGTCATACTACATTTCGTTCAACCCTGCTTTTGTTTAATTTAAGTGTAATATTTGAAGAACGCACACATATGAGAGGACGACTTAATGTCAAAGTTATTTTCCTCCTAAGTTATAATGACCTTTGATGTATTTGAGCTTATGTTTTCTACAAGTTCAATTAGAACATCTCTGTTTCATTCTTTATATACGCTGCTCTTTATTATTTATTTTTTAAATAAATAAACATACAATAACCGTATTACCGTAGACCATTCTTAGTAATTTTACTATTATATAGCGCAACCAGTAAAAGATATACTTAATGTAAAAAAACATATTCTTTATATAACTAGTATACCGCAAACACTGTTTTATGATACTAATTAAATTATCAGTTTTGTATACTAACCTTGATAACTTGTATGTTTTTCCTCCTAAGAAACAATACTGTACGGTAAATAACCTTTTCGAAAACCAACATCGGCTTAACAGTATAAAAAGCAATTTTACTGTTTTTTACGTCTTGTAAAAGGTACATATTTATTTTTGCAACTTAGTCAAGAGATATACAGTTTGCCAATCGCTACACATAAAAATTGAAGTTCAGCCATCTAGTTATAGACTTAAAACCGAAGCCAATCTAGTTTAGTAAAAGTTATGAAATGTATAAGCTGTATATACCATAAGACTAACCGCATGTGTTGAGTTTCCCTCTCGGAATTAGTTGTAGTAAAGTAAGAACCCTCTCTGAATCCATCCACTTTTGCAAAAACAACGAAATAATTTTGTTCGAGGAATCCTTTTTCGAACGATAGCTCCCGATGGGGAGATGGTCTCTTATATGGGACTCGTATGGGTCTCAGAACTAGGCATTTTCTTAATGAAATTGTTGAAAATAATTCTTTCATTATTACAAACAAATGATATTTCTTTACTAAGTATGAAAATCATATTTCAAATCAGAAGGCAAACCGAATTTCAATCTAAAGCATTTTATATTAAATTATTAGTCACAGAAAGATATCATTATTATCGGACGATGTGTAGGCGTGTAGACCTTTGTTAAACAGCATTTGGATTACTTATTTTTAAATTAAGTCGCCTACCCGACTTGACCTTTTTTACCTTAAAATTTCATCTAATTGTCGTGATAATTAAGGTCTTATTAAAGTTAGGCCTTTTCATTTTAGATTTTCATTGGAGTTTGAAATTTTGGTATCTTAAAGTTGAGGCCTAGATGTCAAATTAGCTTTTGCTAGTGGATATATGAAACTAAGTATTTTACTCACATAGTGAATAAATGAACATTAGTTGCAAGCGCAAAACATTTCTTATTAGTATAAACAACAGGACAGAGAACAACAACATAAAATTCCTTAATTGGTCGAAGAATACCACAATCGAGAAATCCCAAGCGTACCGAATAGTTGAGGTATTTGAATTATTCCAAATCAATTCAAAGTTTCCTCGGAAAATTGTAGAATATAAACTCTGAACAGAAATGACTAAAGGTTTTGACGGCAGTACTTGAAAGTTTCACATTTAAATGGATTAATTAGAATCATTAGAGGTTAGCGGTTCTTTTGATGCCGTGGAAATGAAACTAACTTAGATAAAATAACCCGTCCCCGTTATCTGTTTCTTTGACTTTCAGTAAAGCGTTCAAAGTTCAGCAACGCACTTGCGATTCCTTGAACTGCAGTTGTCCATGAAGAGCAGCAGTTACTTACGTATCAGTCTAGCCGTTTCACAGATTACCATGCGTTCACGTATTAAACGTATACGTTGTAATATGCATTTATTGGAAAGCTTAATTAAGATTGCAAGGAGACATTCCAATTTTATTTATTTGAATAGGAGGGAATTATATTTTTCATGTCTGAAGGATGTTCAATAAAAAATACTATTCTAAGCTATAGTTTATTCTTCGTATATATCAGGTAGCGAAGGTATATTCTGTCACGTCCGCGACCCCGCACCTAGCACGTTCCGCCCTAATTTCATCCCAATCAAGGCTTGTCGTCTAACAATCTAAAACGTGTAAGCCTTTAGAGTTTACAATCCGTAACTTGGACTTTTAAAGGCCCTCTAATTCTGTGATTTTATTTAAGGTGATATAGTACATTTTGTCGTTGAGTACAGCCACTATAAAGAGAAAATTTACTGAAGTAGTGCAGTATTTTAGGTCAAATTCTTTTGAATTTGATCAAAAATACTGCACTACTTTAGTAAATTTTCATTTATTCAATTTTGATACTAAGTCACATTTATGAACATTAAATTTAAAAATCATAAATCGTCAATAATAGACGCCACAGCGTGTACTGGATGGTCAAGGTAAATCGTGTGTAATTTACATGTAGTAAAACGACATATAAAAATCCGTTTCTCATTTTGTCACAATTAACACTCTTTTAAAATCCACTGCTGGGTTACTTAACCTCGTAAAATGTTGATAAAGACATGTTTCATAGTATTTTCTTCTGCGCCGGCGCTGCTGCTGCCTCATACGGCGTAAATACCAAAATCTAATAGGCAATTACATTTTTGAACCATTTGGGAGAGACGCTAGGTTCATAGGGTCCAAATGCTCGCGTTATGTTTAAACAACTAACTTAGCTGGCCTTTTTCTAGCATAGAGAAATACCATTGCCATTCAAAGTGGCAACGCTGCCAGCCTTTTGGGAACGCTACCAGTAGGCGATGATTAGGAGGATTTTTTTGACGCTTAAATGTAAATATTGCTGTTTCTTTTTTATTATTGTTTCCAAGTATTAAAATTTATTATGGTTATTGTAATATAAAAATAATTTTATATTGCCAAATGAAAAAATATTTTCTTCTTTCCTTTTTACCCGACTTCGGCGAAGCTTTGAGAATGGTTAATAATAGTTTTGGAAGTCTATCTATATTTGTAAGTTCCACCATTGCGCCTAAACTAATAAACTGATTTTAATGAATTATTTCATTAGACTCGTAATAATGGCCTGGGTGACAACCCATAATGTCCCACTACTGGGCTCGGGTCTACTCTCAATCTACGTCCCCACGCTAGCCGAGTGCGGGTTGGGCACTGACAAGACAACGTTGTTGCTACATAATCTTCAAAATGACGTAGATAGGTCACAGTTCTTAAACTATATCTTGTTGCTTTTTGCTTGATAATAACCGTATTAACCACATGTGTAAGACGTCATAATTACTTAAGCTCTATGCGTATATTCGGGCTTGAATCCCCGAAGGATTATGTAAAGGCATTAAACTTCCACGATTTGCTGAGTCTCAGGAATGTGTAATGGTATTTATGAATTTCCTTATCTATATATAAAATAGGTGAGCAACGCGGTGTTACCCGCGATATAACTTCACTCGCAGGTAACGCCGCAGTCGAGTATCTTTTCTTTTTTGAATCTAAACCATTCTTGAATCCTCAGGCACAAATTAAATCATTAAAGTGAGTTCAGCCGTTTAGGAGGAGTTTAGTCACACACACACTCAAAGAAGAATTATATTTTATATATAAATATTCTAACGAAGTTAAAACTTTGTACTGCTTTTTACGAAAATTAAGGGAACGGACGACTATGTAATTTTATACCGAGGAGAATATTGCATTTAATTCTATTAAAACATAAATCTATATAAATAAAAATAAATCACAAAAATGTATGTACGCGCATAACTTTCGATCGACTGCAAGAAATTGGATAATTCTTTTTTTGTGTGTTTGTTATTTTCAGGACCAGGTTTGTTCTATACAAACCAAAAGTAAAATAAAAGAAAACCAGAGGTGTTATATTTTTTTAGTCTGTTTAGTCACATACACTGCAGCCCTGCGGGAAGTTAACACGGGCTTACTAAAATAAGTTTTTCGGTAATTCAAAATTGTTTTGCAAAAACTAATGTGGTGATACGAGGGTCAGCTAGTAAACAATAATATATCGGGATAAACAAACTTCTCTAAGAGTTACTTTTATAGTTTATCAACCACAAACATATTTACAATATTATAAAAACAAATTATATTATAAGACCATTGTGTGTGCCTTAAATATATTCTGGGAATGTGATAATATAATATGGTGGGCATAATTATTCTTTCACATTTGACAGTATTTTAATACTGTTGATCCACTGGCTTAGTGATAATTATCGTAATTATTTGTATATCAGAGTTGTTACACAATTACTATAATCAAGCAATCGATCGAAGTCTAGCCTCGGGGACACTAACAGCCGTTTTCAATAAATTCTAATTGAAACTGGGCTCAAGATATCCTTTTTTGTTTTTGAAATGCCTTCAAGGTAGTAGAGACGCCCTGATTTCAGCCCTAACGGGAAAGTATGAAAGGGCCGGTACTACTATTTCGCAGAAGACTAACTTAAAATGTCAGAATTCGTGTTGTCGTGTTTCATTGTTGAGTGTGAGACCGGAGGCCTAATAATGTAGAATCATCTTAATAGGATTCCTTCGTGTGGAAAAATGATTCAATATTTTTATTGATATGCAGAACAAAACTGATACTTAAAAAAAATAACAAATATTATTTTGAGGGTGAACTCAAACCTTTCTACATTTTTTTTTATATTTCGGACATCTAACATAAAACGCCATCTAGTCCCAAACTAAGCGAAGCTTGTATTATGGATACTAGACAACTGATATGAATACATAAATACTTTTTTTTGTAAATACATACATATTATACATAGAAAACACCCAAACTCCGAAACTAATATTTCCAGGTCTTACAAACATTTGGTCCCAACCAGGATTCGAACCCGAGACCTCATGGACAGCAGTCGCGTACGCTACCACTGCGCCACCGAGCCAGTTTATATTTATATATAGTACAAAATGTTCGTCCTGGACTTCTAAGATTTTCCTAATCAACATATTTGTATAACACAAACGACTAAATCAACACGCTAATCAATTAGCACCATATTACTGCGACGAATTACGTAAGAGGGCTGTCAGTGACTGGATGCAGAAAACAACAGACCGGGTTCTGTGGTGTTCCTTGGGAGATGCTTATATTTGCATCCAATCGGAAAATTCTGGTTTTCCTAATAGGGCAAAGTATTTACTGAGTTTATGTAATTCTCTGTATTCTTAAATTATAAATCAAGCAATTGCCGTAATGACAACTAACCCATTTTAAATTAGCTTTTGAAATTTAATTATTCGGTAGATTCAATATATTCGACGTAAAATGAAACGAAAACAATATGACTCTTTAATACACCTTTGCACGGAGCACGATTAGAAAGTTATGTACTGTAATAAATATGGAAGTATATAGCCACTTGTGAACTACATTATAAAATAAATTGCCGGAACGTAGTACTTTATTCCAGGCTAATAAATTATGAAACTTTGACAGGTTAGGACTAGTTTGATCGTCATTCCTTTGTAGCTAAGCCTTAGCTTAAGTTGGCAAGTGAGTTTCCTGTATCGGGGATTACGTTAAATAATTAAGCACTGCGAGAAATAGTGTTGGGATACAATCAGTTTCCGAAACGGGATTTGTGTGGTTCACCGTGTGACGTTAATTAATTGTTTTGTGGTATTGAAAGTAATGATTGTAGTTTTTGTACTACTACTTTGACACTGAAAGCTTATTATTAAAGCAGGGATAATAGCAACCACTCGGTTTGTTGCCTATATTTGTAAACTAAACTATTTGGAAGCTTTGGTGTCCTTTTTTTTCTTTTATTGCTTCAATGTTAGAAATTAAATCTGAGGTCTCATTCTCCTTTATATTTTTTCACGTTATTTTCTAATGTAGCTTATAAATTTTCGTTGAGGGAACAAAGCTAGGTGTTGATAATATATTTATATATATATCCAAGATTGATATTGATATTTATATGTGTGATTAGTCTCATTATATAATTGTATAAAACCGATACTTAAGTGAGTGTATTAACACAACCGTATTGTGTTGAAGTCACTGACTCTTTGACTGCCGTAAAAAAGGTGTGCAAGAGAGCAAATATATTTAGCTTCCTTATAACACTTACAAGCGGGTACAGCGATTATCTAAGACATTCAAAGATTTAAGTTGCAATAAATAAAATAAAGTATAACAGGAAATGTGTTAAGTAGAGTCTTGAACCATCGTTTAATAGTTAACTACATTATTTAATACTATCGTGTTGCAGTTGAAGTCAAAATAACCCACTTTTATTAAAATAATTAGTACGTTATTTTTCATGTAATTTGATTTCTATGAATGAAAATACTCAAAACCGAAGAAGGTACAAATTATCACTTACCTCAATAAAGGTTGAATGAACCTGTCTGAAATAAAACATTAAATGTTGTTACATTATATACTTTTATATTTTGACTTAAATTATAGCTTTTTGAAACGGTTACTAAAATATATTGTCTTAAATGAAATTGGCATTATCATTTAGTGTAATAACGTATCAGTATCATTGACCGCGTTTTAATATTGTGAAATGTAGAACTTACTTCATTTACGAAAGTTATCTCCTATCAATTTAATGCATTAATATTCATTTTATCTACGTATATAAAAAAACCTTAAGACAAACTTAAATTGAGAGAGAAGGAAATCTTGTATAAAATATGATGATGAAGTTCGTTCTTCTATTCGATTTTTCGATTTCGGCAACGGCGGCCAGTATCAACGGAGACCAGCCAACTACGCAGGAGATATTATAGCGCACTAGTGTGTGCGCAAACACATGTGCACTCACTCTCTCTCTCTCTCTCGTCTCTCTCTCTCTCTCTCTCTCTCTCTCTCTCTCTCTCTCATAATCCGATGGAACTGTTAGCCGACACAATCTGGGAGAGATTAGGCGCAGGACCAACAACTTTAAGTGCTCTCCGAGGTACGGTGGCTTAGACCCCAATTTCTAAACTCTGAGCTGTTGAGTCTGAAACACAGTAACACTAGGCCCGACCTGGGATTCGAACCGAAGAACTCTTCATTGCCATTCGCATACATCAACTGCTGGGGCAGTCTAAAGCCAGTATAAAATATATGAAGCATAATAACGTAAATGAAACGAAACAGTAATTGTACCCTACGACACCAGACTTTATTTCTTCTTCTATAAAAGTAACTGCTAATTGTGTAAATGTCACCGAATGAAATTTCAAAGTTAATAAAGCCGATTAGAGATTGGGGATCGAAGCAATCGACTGTTGGAACTGCATTGAAAAGTACTATTCAGTCCCGGACAATGCGATGGGGGTGTGGCGGGACTGAGACCGTTCGCGGGTAATTGCCACCTCCCGATGTGTCGCATCACTATTGTTACCTATAGGTTTATTGCCTGCAATTTGCCATAAGCTGAGCATATTGTAATCTAAGTAGGTTCTAATATTAGTGATCTATATGTATAAACTAAAAGCAAAATCTTTTTAGGAGAATTAGGCGAAAGGAAAGGGTATGAAATGTGACACAGTTTAAGTATAAAGAGTATAAAAAAAAAATAACAAAAAAAAATATATAGTAGGATTGCGACATCCAGGCGACCACTAGTATTTAAAATTATTGCAATATTAGTAAACTAATAAACGCGAAAAGCTTATGATATTGGTGAAACTTTTTTTTTATGGAATATGTGGGATATATGATATGGCGGCTAGCGAGGAGACGTATCGCCTGATGGTAAGAGATAATCACCGGCCATGGACACCCGATTCACCTGAGGTGTTACTAGTCGGCCTTTTAAGAAGGAATACGCTCCTATTTTAAATGTTTGAATGTCGTATTGATCCGAGAATATGCCAACGACAGTTCATTCTACAGTTTTGGTGTGCGAGGCAGAAAGTTTCTAGAATACTGCACAGTTGTAGACTGCCTACCATCTAAATGAAGGGGATGAAACAGTCCGAACAATTCCTCGGAGCACTCCCCATGGTAAATGCGGTAGAAGATGCATAGTGAAATCACATTTCTACGCAGCGTCAAAGAGTCCAGCCTAATTCATTCATACAGCATATTCAACAAAAAAAAACTTCAGAATAGGTCCATAGTATATAATTATATACTATATTAATAATAATAATAATAAGAATAAAAAATAAAATAAAAAATAAGCACGTATAAAGCCCGAACCCAAACTTTTCAAAAGGGATTCAAAAAGTAAAGCAAAATAGCCAAACACCATCGCCGACGTCATTATACACCTACGTTAATCGATTTTCACAGCGCCCTTTTACCTAAAACCCTTCTCTTTCTGACAATACAGCAAAAACTCTAAGCGAACCGAAAATTTTCCTAACACAATGTTGTATGTGTTCACAAATAAAATGACTGATGACTTTCTCTGTGACCCCATTCGTTATACCTTCAGCTTAATACATTTTACGCCTTGAGTTTTTTTAGCCCATAATCGAGAGATGTATGGTTTTGTAAACATTAGAATAACACACCAAATACACAGGCAGTGTCAATGTCATTATCATTTCTAAAAGGCATATTGCATATTCGTACAGCTCAGCCTGCGTGTGTGTAGTATGTCGTACGTGGGTTGTAAACATAAGGCGTTTTAAAATTTTACTATATAATCAGTGATGGGTCTATTAAAGTAAATTCATCATCATCATTCAACAGACTTGGTCAGTCCACTGCTGGACATACCTGGACTTCTCTCTTTTTTATGGTACAGGGGACAAACGAGCAGACGTTTCGCCTGATGTTAAGCGTATACCTCTTAACACCAGAGGCGTCACAAGTACGTTGCTTGCTTTTGGGGGATGGGGAGGGAGGCGGGATTGGGGTATCCTTACTCACTCGGTGAAATACAGCACAAGCGCTCTTTCATACCGATTTTCTGTGAAGCCGTGGTATCTCTCCGGCCCATTCATGGCGAAGCGTGGCTCTCCCACGGTTTTTTTACAATAAAAGTTTTTTTGCCCCCTATACTACGCTAGCCAATTAATTAAAGGTTTTATTTCAAATTTTTGTTTGTCTTTGTAGTAATATTTTTAGAAGTAATCGCCTCTAAAGACATCCATGGGATTAATAGGGGTGCTGATGAAAAGTGTATACTGTCAGTCTCAGCAATATATTAAAGTAAAAATCCCACAAACTTAACATATAGAAAATAATTTCTGCACATGATTTTATTAGTTATAGTAACATGAGTTTAAAAGAACACTTGTAATTTTTCTTCGGCTTGGGCATAAAATGCTGACATCTTAAACCTTTTCCCATAAAACAATTTTTAAGAGTTAATCTTATGAGCGACGGTGACATACATCAAGTGGCGTACGGCGTCGCGAGATATTAAGTACATCATTTATTTTGTAACACTCCAGGCGACAGGATGTCGATACAGGAGTTTGCCATGTCGCGGGAAGCAAGAAAAATGTTGTCAAAATATAAAAGTAGGCGAAATACGATAAGAAAATGATAAACGAAAATCGACTGCGAAACTTGCACAATGCTTTCTCAGGTTTTGATTTAGTAGGAGTTTTAATGTTGTCGGTTAAAGTTTTAAAAATTTGATAACCAGAGTTAGAAGAATAATATGCACATATCTTTATTTGGGGCTACCATCGTCAAAAGATTGAAATTGTTGTGATGGAGTTTCCGATGTCTACTAGACAATATGGTTAAAATTAATAAAATACAATAATAAATTAATACGTAAATAACTAACAATGTATTTTTTAAATACAAAATTAATACATAATTTTCACTTTTCCTTATTGTGTGTTAAAATGTCTGAATATATTTATTTATTTATTTATTTAATATGCATGTATTTAAGTCACCTTAACACACTAACATTTTGTAAATATTACAACGAACAATTGGATATTGTAGCAATATGGTCCTGTTGACACTGCTGTCAGATGGATAGCAATATTTAAATTTAGCAAAAAACATAATAAAATGCCTGTCAATAAACATCGACTTTATCGCCTTTCGCAGTACAAGTAAAAGAAATAAATCAAAGCGCCTGCCATTAAAACAAGAGCAATAAATAGCATGAATGCAAAATACGTTTTACGTTACTCGGCAAGGAGACTTCAGGCACGTTCCTTCACCCTTCACGATTTTATGTCACCACGCGTATTGAAAGCAGTAAAATTTAAAGTCTAAGCTATAAAACTCTCTTTACAACTCCGAACTCTAAATCATAAATATTTTCATAAGAATGATTAGAATTCTAATATAGTCATTAAATGTTTATAGGCATTGCTAATCGCTCAAAATCTGGTAAGCTGTACTTACTCGTATTTGCATCAAGTTTTTGCACTAGAAGCTTATAAAGTATTTGTTTGTAGTGGATTTAATTGCGTGACATGAAAGGCTTTCAAATCATGGTCTTATTGACATGATATGAGCATATACATATTCGTTAGTCTTCAAATGGCAAAAAGCATGAAAAGAAAATATTGTAAATTCAGGGCAGTTGAATTCGAAAACCACTTTTTATCCGACTACGTCATAACTAAAAAGAAGGGTAGGTACTCTTTTTAACAGTCTAGGTATGATTGTATGTTCCGCTATAGCGTCTAAACTACTGAACAGATTTTGTTTATAATGAATTAGTTTTCATACATTTTCTCAACATTTTTACGTAGTCCATTTATAGTGTTTGAAACTTTTTCTTGTCATGTTCTGTTTTTAGAGCACATCTTGATTACATATAGTTTGAACGTGTTTCCCGCCCATGCCTCGGAGAGTACGTTATGCAGTCGGTCCCAGTTGCCATAAATCATCATCAAGATGATATCAATCGTTATTGGGAAGCCAGTGCCCTCAAATATGCTGACAACTAGTTCAACCTTAGAATTCAGTTCACCCTCAGGTAAAACCGGTTGAACTAGTAGTAGTGGTTGATCCCAAATCTTGGGAATAATAAAGGCTAGGAAGATGATGATAGTCTGAACAAGGCTAACAACAAGATTAAACTTACAGTTATATTAATTATATTTATCGTTCACTTGATGTTTCCATATGTGTATCAAACCGTCAACAATCAGCAGAAGAGGAACCGAATCTAACCGATTACAGAACTACGGCTTCCCTGCATTCAACATTTTCTCCGCTATATCTATGTCTGCTGCGGTTACTATTTGATACATTATATATTTAGGCATTGAATAAAATATAGACCTAAATAATTTCCATTAACATAACGAGGATAACATTCTCCAAATCATAAATCATCCCGCAGCCGTATTTTTTGTATCGAATAACCATATTTTTTGGCTGCAGAGCAAGGGTTTAATGTAGGGGATGGTAATCTTCATCCCCCCTTAACCTTAGAGTGATTTAGATAACATCGAGGTTGATAGTGTACTCTAAACGAACAGCAATGAAACTTAAGTCGTTAGTCTATTGAAACAACGTTGTAATTTCAAAGACGCCTTAAATAGGTAGTTAAGTTAATGTGGTTTCAAGAAACTGAGTTATTTTCTTCATAATGTGACCTTACAGTGGTCATGAATAGAAATATATTTGGTAGTCCTTTTCGAATTTTTCTTTTTGTAAATGTAATCTTTTTTCACATATGAAATATGACAAAAACAGTTTAAAGACACAGGTCATTTTCACCGTTTTTCTTAGTTTTCGTTTAAATATGCATAAGATCCCAATTATACATAACACGTATAAGCATACTAAATCCGACAAAAAGGCCAATTAAAATTATAGTGTGACGATTTAAAAATACAAAAGAAATGACATCACACATCTTCCAATATCGAAGTATACTCGTACATAGGAATTGTGATGTGACTAAAGGAACAACATTAATATACATAACGTTACGCCTATTTCCTTCCTATCTGGTAGTTGACAATGCTTGGAATGGTGTGGCTTCGAACGGTGTTCTTCTCGCCAAAAGTTCTTGAAAAAATTCTTGGAGGTTAATGAATTGGTAACACTGTCCTAGACTCGATTGCTTCATATGGCACAAAAATCTATACAAATGCAATGATAAAGATATAGATGTCTATAGATGGTATTGACGGTGAATAGAACGGAGTGGTTTACCTCTTATTGTATCTGTAGCCGTCAGCAACGAGATCCTTCACTCGTCTTTTTTTAATGAAGTTCTCACTTAAGCTCCGTAGTTTAGTCTCCCTCTCCTATAAAAGTGAAATTTGATAATGCTTTCGTATTATTTGTTTTTTAATATTTTTTATTTATTTTGTTTCAGGTATGTTTTACCCACTTTCAAGGCAGGTAACGTGTTTCGCTCATAAACGCCTGGAGTTGGCTAGGCATGGTTCATCATACTTCTTATAGATAGTGCTCGAGTGAGGGCTCCAAAAAATATGTATGTAGGCATATCACCTTACTAAATGGAGTCCAATTTTAAAAAACCGAAATATGAAGCTACTTTTCCTTTTATTTTCTTTAAAAGTATGACTTCACAAAAAAACTGGCCAAGTGCGAGTCGGACTTGTGCACCGAGGGTCCGTTCAAACCTGTGTCTCCCCATGAAAGGTATAGAGCGAAAAGCATTCCCGCGTAAAAAAAGGTATATTAAATGATGTAACTAAAAATTTATGCTTTTCGCAATTTTTCATTTATCTGTGTTGTAAGAAGTTCCTTCGTCCCAAATTTCACGGTTCACGGGAAGTACCCTGTAGGTTTTGATTTCCTTGCTAGTGTCGAAAATTTGCAGCATAAACGGCTGTATATTTTTATTGCGTTGGCTTAGAAGTTTGATTTTTTCACAGCTCAAAGAGACAGTAGACCTGAGTATTTGAATTTCAGCTTGATACCCCCACGCTTTCCTGTGAAAAGGGGCTTGTCACTCAGACAGACAGACGGACAACAAATTGATCCTATATGATTAGGGTAGGGTTCCTTTTTTTTTTTTGAGGTACGGAACCCTTAAAATTGTCTTATCCGTTCAGAAAACAAAGGTTAATCCGTTTTGTTATTCAAGAAAATTAAGTAAATTTGATGTATTTTATTTGAAAAGTTATTCTGCTTAACTATACCAGACTTTACCAGACAAATAAAATTTTATTGGTCTGCTGAAATTTTAAAATTTGTTTTAATAGGTCTTTACTGCACGTCGAAGACGCTGATCTCGTAATAGATATATATCAGAACACTTGGAATATGCTGGTAAAATTGATGATGTGAGATATATCGTTATGAATGTTCTGACAGGGACGGTAATGCTCGCGTGGTAAGATGGATCGTACCACGAAATCGCTTAGCCGTCCTAGAGGGTTGCTAGATAGCGTAGTTTAGAATTATATTAAAATCGAAACTAGGGTTGAAAATTTGCATAGCCAAAACTTAATTTAAATGCGCGGCTAAGAAAAAATAACAGTAATGTTCAATGGCGTTAACACTTGACATGTCAATTATGATTAATCTCTCTGCAATTTTATGATGTAAATAGTACATCTTTTGGGCTCCGTACATCAAAAGGAAAAAACAGAACCCTCAAAGGATCACATTGAGATCGCGTGGAGGTATCAAGTTGAAATTTAGGTTAGGTACAGCTCTAAGAAATCAAACTTCTAAACCAACGCAATCAAAAGATACAGCCGTTTATGCTGCAAATTTTTGACACTTGCTAGGGAATCAAATACTTACAGGCTACTTCCCGTGAACTTAGAGTCTTGAAATTTGGTACCAAGCAACGTCCTATAGAACTGATAAAGTAAAAGTTACGAAAAGCTTTAATTTACATCGGTGCGTAAGTCCGACTCGCACTTGGCCGGTTTTTTTCTACTCTGCTATAAGTTTATGTAAAGAAAATTATAGAATATTTAAAACCAAAATCCTTAATCCTTAACCCGATTTGCTCCGTAGAAAATGTGTCTTTAAAAATTGTTTTTATCATTCAGATACAAATTTATTTGAAATCTACTGAAAGCATAGCAAAACTGAACCGAAGATGAAACCTTATTTTACACTATGTTTATTAAAATTTGTTCTGTCTAGAGGGCTGGCATACCATAGATCACCCATGGTTTGCTTTCAACTTTAATAACAACATTTCATGTCATCCACATTTTTTATATCTTTTATCATTCATTCCATCACGACGAAGACTTGAAGTCTCAAAGACTTAGAATTGAAGAGTCGAAATACTTGACATTGGCAGAAATAGCTGATCCGGCTGATTGCCATATCATCAAAAGAAGAAGAAGAAGAATAAATATATAAAAATATAATTATACAAATAGTCTTGACTGTTGAGATATATTTTTATATCTAGCTATATACGTTGATAAAATGACTATCATAGTAGAAGAATCCGAAGACGCACCGTGTTCCCACTGTGATCAACTCCGAAGAACATTTCTGATGATTGCCCTCTCAGCAGTATTACCTATGGTGTTTTTTGCTGCCTTATTACTATTAACAGTGACGGGCTCGCTGGAACCTCACGTGGCAGACACAACTAACATTGTCGTGGAGTTTGTGTTTGGTCTTCTATATGTGCAATTGTTCGTAGCCACGTCA
This sequence comes from Hyphantria cunea, assembly GCA_003709505.1. NCBI lineage: Eukaryota > Metazoa > Arthropoda > Insecta > Lepidoptera > Erebidae > Hyphantria > Hyphantria cunea. The sequence goes on from PKRV01000425.1 coordinate 619,734, forward strand.
ATATTGATCATTACCTTCATGAAGCGAAGGCATCCCCTCATCAAGTATCACTATTGGTATTTCTACTTCCACATCACAATTATGGGCCTCTTTCTTTGTTCCTGTTTTATCATGACAGCGGCCAACGAGTCCTACAACATCACAGCAGTTGTCTTCGCAATCGGTTGTTTATATTACAACATTTTATACACTTTTATGAAGAGAAATAAATTCGCGTGGACGTCTTTGAGAAGAGCTTACTAAGAAGATTTGAGAATTTAATAAATGGGAATCCAATGTCTAAAAGTTGTTTTGTGAATTGAGTGAAGTTTAAGTGAGTTAGTAGGCTCTTCGGTAAGTCTGTTAAGATTTAGTACTAAATTTTGTTTAGATGTACGTTCATAAGTTATCTTTGTTGATCTGTTTCAGCGGGATTTTAAGTTTTAACTAGTCTTGATTTAGTTTCAATTCAATAAGATGGCATATTATTTAATATTTGTAATTTATCTATACATTTAATAAACTACAAATTTAACAGTTCTATCATCCGTATACCTTGGGAGATCCATGCTTTCTTCTTGCATGAATAGGTCGGCTCGACCGGGGTGATACCACGGCCTCACAGAAAACCGGTGTGAAACAGCGCTTGCGCTGTGTTTCACTGAGTGAATGAGGATACTGGAGACCCATACCTCAAGCTCTCCCCTATCTACCTCCACATCCCCCTCCGCCTCTCCCTCCCAATCCCCCTCCACATCCCCCAAAGGCCGACAACGTACTTATGACGCCTCTGGTGTTGCGGGTGTCCGTGGGCGGCGGTAATCGCTTACAATCAAATGATACATCTGCCCCGTGCTCGTTTGTCCTTTATTCCATATAAAAAAATTATCATCATCATTATCACCCTGTTGCAGTCCACTGCTGGACAAAGGCCGCTTTATTGCAGTATATCGAAAAGACACTTGGCACATTTACAATTAACTAGTTACCAAATCATTCCTACAAAACAAAATTATGGTTTCTAAATATCATTAAATCGTTTTCATACGTTTTCTATAAACGTATTTTGAGTTACACATAAAACAGTCATTATTTAACTTCAAAGTAAGTTAATTATGTTAATGCCAGTATACTTAGCTCAAGTGATTGTTTCCATATGCCACTGTAGATAAATACGTATGCAGATAATTTAATCTCTGTACACAGTAGTAAAACGACGGCGCGGTGGAACTATAGAACTAAAGCTTTGTCAAGTTCCTTCGCTACCCCTTTCCAACTTATTAACTTAACCAACTTACTAATTCAGTGGCTTCTGAGAATGGGGAGATAGTACTATTTTTACGCATGATTTGTACATATCTAATGTTGCTTTTTAAAAGGCGTTTTTAAAACTTTCTGACAATGGTCGTGTATATAAATTATTTTTTAGCTTTCACTTTCTTTATTATGACTATATTATATTATAGATACTAGATTATATAAATAAAGAACATTAAAATTATAGTAGTTGTAAAATACAAGCTTTTCACTGAATTCATATGAAATTTTATACCATGTACCGCACTTACATATCAATTTTTATTTTTTATTTATACGCCTGTCTGTATATTCCGACTCATCTCTCAACGGTTGGACCGATTTTGACGAGACTTTCCTTGTCAGATAGCTGATGTTATAAAAAGTAATTTCATCTTCATTTTTTAGAAAAACAAAATAAAAGGTATAATTAAAACATATTTTAACAGAAACTGCTAGTAATACCGCGGAGCGCAGTTAGTAATAAATATTATTAAATAGTACACGTATATGAATTGCAATGAAGTTCTTTTGAATTGCCTGACATTAGGCCGAGGTCCCAGACTGACGGAGCCTATGACCTAAGATAGCACCAAAAGAGAATAGTACCCCGCAATTAAAAGTACCAGATCGAAGACCCCAGGAAAACTTATAACCTATTTGGCCCACTCAGCATGATAAAGTAGACCAAACCTCTTGTCAAAGGAGTGCCGACGCCGACGGCAAATGAGCCGTCAAATAATTGTTAAAAAAAACACGGTGACAATAGTCTGTTATAAACAAACAGACAGGTGAAACGGAAACCTTGTCCTTGTTGAAGTCGTCCAAATTAAAAAGGAAATTGTTTGGTTCTATTTCTAAAATCTTTGTCTCTCTTAGTCTTAGTAAATTTAAAAATGTTTATATAAAACAAAACGGAAAATCTAATTGTTAATGAAATTAATAATGCTTTTACAATTTCCGTGCAGGAAATCTTCCTCACACGCAATTCGGGTGTTTGTCGGCGTCCCAATTATAGGGGTTGGGGAGGCCACATCAAAATCGGATTTATGTCTCTGAACTTTACATAAACTTTACGTATTTGCATAAACTTAACTATAATAATCAACTATTCAGGTGAGTCGGTTGACCTGCCGTGATGTATGGTGAAAAAATAAAAATAATCTGAGAGTTCTCCTGGGTTTATGTATAACTAGCTGGGGTGTTATCCGCGGTAAAACAACGCTAGAAAAAAGCTTAAGAAGTAGCTTACGTTACTTCTTATGTCATCGGCTATATGACAGAGAAACTCCTGTCAAAATCGGCCCAGCCGTTCCAGAGATTATCCGGAACAAACACTCTGTTTGTCCCAAAAATTAAATTTTATAGTTTTTTTATCTATAATAATTATTTAACTACATACTGCATTAGCTTAAATTGAAAGTTGTTTCTTTTGATATGAACGTATAAGGTTACCTGGAAGACATTGCTTTTGACAATAAGGCTTCGTACATTACATATCAGAGATTTTACATATTACTCTGTCATATGGTGTGCAAATATAGCGTTTTCTATTAGTCTATCTACGAATATAATTTGTACAACTGAATATTTTAACTGTAATTAAAATTTCATATTTAGTTATTCATGTCATGTTCAAGTGACTGTGGCACTCTCGTTTTACTAGAATTACATGTGCCTACTGTTTATACAGTTATGAAGAGCGGAGCTACTTTAACCGGTCGGGACATTCGTATCTGAGTACCTACTTCTAATAACCTTCCTCGCTTTTGTGCCTAACATAACTCCATATTACAATAAGGTTCATTGTCCTTTCAAGCCATTAAACCTGTAGAATTACGTTCCCTTTAGAAATAGTACGTACATATATAAATGTTGTTAGCATATAACTTCAAGGATAAAGGAAATATTTATTAAATACATTATATAGTTTAAGTTAGCTTGACCTAAGTACTACCGTTAGGTGTAGAACTTAGACAGTACTTGTTTTTAAAACACTTATTACGATCGTATAAGTTGCCGTATAAGTATAGCTATTTTTTTACATGTGGAAACCGCCACGGGTCTTCAGCCCACCGGGGTTTGCGGCGGGGCAGTGTGTCGAAATCTAACCGACTAAAACCACACTGTGTGCCACTCTGCGCCGGAGAAGGGAGGAATCCGGGAACTGCTGATATTAACACATCCAGACCAATGTTACATAGCCTATAATAGCCTCGCTCGATAAATAAGCTACTGAAAACTAAAAAAAAATCTTTTAATTCTAATCAGCCCTTGCTAAAATAAGCGCAATTTAAATTCAACTAAAGAAATTAACTGTTTAAGATCTTTAAGTACATATTTTATTTTATAGTTTTTAGATTAGGTACACACTACAGTACAGATTCTATGTGATACCTGTTGCATTAAAACACCGATGTTTCGATACAGTAAAGAAATACTTAAAGTTTAAGTTTATAACAAGTGTAGGAAACAAACATATACTGAGTGCGTTCTAGTAGTCGGAGGCCGATAACTTGTTGTTTTACTTAGTGAAAACAACTCTCCACAAAGTAAGAGGAGTGATTTATAAAAAAATACAGATAATAGAACTAGGAACTTTGAAAAGTGCTTACTCCAATAACAAATCGGGATAACTTTTAACCTTTTCTCTTTGGATTATGTTTCGTTACGTTGGTTATTCAACGATATTTTTACGAGTACCCGCCTCTTGAATTTTGAAGTGTTAGCGGAACGAAAGGCGGTGTTCATCAGAAATATTGAGGCGTAAATACGACTTTATGATTTTTAAAATCGGTGTGGTCAAGTTTTGACTAGTCGACCATTTTTTTTAAATATTTCGCAAATATAAAAGTAAACTAGAAAGATTGTGTCTGTATGCGTATACGAATTCTTATTCTTCTTATATTGTAATTGTGTATTACATATTTATAATTAGCTTTTACCCGCGGCTTCGCTTACGCAAAAAGTTTTATACAAACTTTCATCCCGTAATTTACCCTATTACTACTGGCATTTTGAAAAATACTAAAATACATATTTCATTACTTTAACCCAAATTTATTTTTCCAAAATTTTAAGCAAATCCATCACAGAAATTAAAAGTTTCATACAAATTTTCATCTCCTATTTTACCTCCTTAAAAGGAGGCGAACATTTCCAAAATTCTTTTCTTAGTGCTCACCTATGTCCTATAAAGAACTTACATGCAAAATTACAGGATTCTTGGTTCAGCAATTTAGGCTGTGTGTTGATCGCTGGGTACCTTAGGCAGTCAGTCACCTTCCTCTTTAATGTATATAGATTTTATCATTAATATCAACAGCCATTAACAGACCACAGATGGACATAGGCTATCCTTATAACTATATATAATAAAATATTTATATACTTACCCGAGTTATTGCTACGTATGCTTAGGATACACCAATCCGTGTCTATGCTCTTGGTGCATGAATAGTGAATTTTGGCTATTAAGAAAAGTCGACTCGAAACATTTTCCAATAATGTTATTTTACTTGATATTTTAAATAGCATTGAAATGGTTGCTACCCAGCTCTTTCAGCCTGAATAAATTTCAATTTCTTTGAGGGTTTTACGTAGTCGTATTTGGATATACAATACGTGTAGTATTGTGGTTTCAACAGCAAAGAGTTCGTAAAATATAAACTTACTTGTGTGTAATCGAATTATTAAAGGCTTATACATCGTTATACGATTATTGTAGCCGATTATGAATACAGGTGTGATATTACAGTGAGATGAAATGATTGCCTTATATCAACTATGGGTAACTAAGCAGAAATTTTTAGATTTATATGAGTGATTTGTTAAATTTCTTTGAAATATATTCATCGTTGTTAGTGTATCGCAGTCGTCGTTGGACATAGGTCTCTCCAAATGAAAGTCACTTGTTTCCTCGTTTCCAGTACCTTGCGTAAATCATCACTACACCAATTATATTCTTAACTAAGATATATTTTTCCGAATGGTGACAGATTAACGATAAAATTACCGTGGGAGAGCTACGCTTCGGCATGCATGGGCTGGCTCGACTGCAGTGAATGCAGATGAAAAAGCCGGAGGCCCATACCCCAACCCCTCCTCGTCCCTCATGATGGGGAGCAAGATGGGAGGAGGGATTGGGGTAAGGGCCTTCGGTATCCTCACTCACACGGTAAAATACAGCGCAAGCGCTGTTTCATACCGGTATTCTCGAAAGCCGTGCTTGATGTGAAAATATTTTAACTACAAGCTGAGACCCGCGGGTAACGTTGGGGGAGCGAAAATGGTCTAAAAAAAAGTAGCCCAATTACTCCGTACCTAAACAGTTATCATCAACTCCATCAGTATCGTTCATCCATCCAGCTGTTCCAGAGATTAGCCGCAATAAACAGACAGACACACAAAACTTAAAAAAAACATATTTAAAATGTAAGTAAATTTTACGTATTTTTATAGGTTTTTTTCATTAATTCCAAAAGCGACAACCCACGACTGTGTAGTGTGATTTATCTCCTATTTCAATATTGTTGTTAATAAAAGCTAAATTATTTTGTGACCTCTAGACATTCGTTACACTATACCTACGACGCTTTTAATGCGGACTGAAAGTCAAATCTATTCATCATTCTGTCTACATATACCTACATAGGTAACCCGATATATACGTGATATGTCACATTTAAATCCTCAATCTAAGATCTGGGAATCCATTAAAAGCTCCTCTCATTTTAATATGTCTGGGCGTGAGATATATTCAGGACCCATATATCATTCGTTAAGTGCTCATAGTGAGCTTTGGTGTCACTTTAGATTTCACAACCACTTATCAATGTTCCCTAAGTAACATGTTAGTCTAGTTGTTAAAGATCCTTGATGTTAAACCTGAGGCCTTAGTGACGATTCGGATTCCGACCGAAGACAAATAATTTGTGTAATGGGTGCGATATTTGTTCGGTAATCTATCTGTAATTGTTAATTACGGTTAATTATTTTTATAAGTATTATTTCAATGTAATGAGGATAGTGTTTGCATGCAATAGGATTAATAATAAGTCTAAAGACTAAAAAAGCTTCTGTGTAAACTTATATGGTACAAAACAATTCTTTGGTTGTTATAAATTAAATGAATTAACCTAAAACTCCCGGTTTGCACAAGCATTGAATTTCAGTGTAGCATTGTTAAATTGTATGCAAATTTCAACAGATGTTGGTATATGTTTGTAAATTAGATGTTATTATAAAGCTGTGGGCTAATAAGTAACTATAATCTATACAAATAAATAAAAGAAAAGTCTGTATGTAATTTCAAATTTACAACTTTTACTAACAACATGTGAAAGTATTTTGGTAAATACATATATCAAAAACATTTTATTTTATTTTTGGCATCGGTCCGTCTGTTTGTTGTGATTCATCTCTGGAACGGCTAGACCGATTTTGGCGAGACTCCTCGCTGAGCTGATGATATAAGGAGTAGCTTAGGCTACTTTTATTTTAGACTAGCCTCGCCCCGCTGAATAACAGGAACTGCGGGTAACACCGAGGGGTGCAGGTTGTAATCTAATAAAAGTAAACTAAGGAACGATAAATCATGATAAAAATTAATTAACATTCATCATCTTCCTAGCCTTTATTATTCCCAAGATTTGGGGTCGGCTACTAATTTAACCGATTTTATCTGAATATCAGTTTTTACACTAAGCGACTGGCACTGGACCTCCCTCCGCAACCCTGAGGATCAACTGAATTCAAAGGTTAAACTAGTTGAGAGCTCTGACTTCCCAATAACGATTGCCATGGATGTTCATGACAACCGGGACCGACAGTTTAACGTGCTCTCCGAGGCACAGGCGGGAAACACCGCCATATTCCATTTTAATCCCTTTTATATCCAAAAATTAATAAACATTGAAACTAATAGTACTAAAAGAACAAATGAAAGGAAAAATATGTGACTGAAACGAATCATCAAGTTATTTCAATACGTACATTTGATATAATCTGTCCAATCTAAACATGATTTTCATTTTAATGAATGCACCTAGAAAGGCAAGACATTCGAGAAGCCGTAGACAAGATTGATAAAGGGCTAAATGTTTTTTTCATTTTTGACCGATTAAATGTAGCTCTCACGCATCTTTTGTCAGCGTACTTCGTTCACGTGCCTCGAAAGGCATATTTTACCGTTATAATAAAACTTTCGGACTTCTCACACAAAACGCTATCTAGTCCCATTTTGTGCAACATTAATGTTCAACCAAACATACTCTTTAGATTTTTAATAGACCATATGATGATTTTCTTAAAATCCCGTGCCCCAGAGTACGTTACGCCGTCGGTCCCGGTTGGGCATTGGGAAGTCCGTGCCCTCAGATGTATTGTCAACTAGTGCAACCTACAAATTCAGTTCGCCCTCAGCGTTATGAAGATCCGATGTCAATCGCTTCGTAGAAAAATTGATATTGTAGTAAAACCGGTTGAACTTGAAGCCGACCCCATAGTGAAGGCTAAAAAGTTGATGATAGTGTTTATAATTTGTCTATTTTTAGGGTTCCGTACCCGCAAATGTTAAAACGGGACCCTATTATTCAGACCCCGCTGTCCGTCTGACAGTCTTTCACCAGGACTATATCTCATCATAAGCCGTGATAGTTAAGCAGTTGAAATTTTCACGGATGATGTATATATAACAAAAAATACTAAAAAAGAATAAAATAAATATTTAAGTTGGGCTCCCATTCAATACAAACGTGATTTTGTGCCGTTTTTTTTCCATATTAATAATGATAACAAGTAGACGTTTGAAATGTATAGGAAATTATTCGGAACCTTTCCTGCGTGAGTCTGAATCGTACTTGGCCGATCATTGTAAATATATTGGAACAGCCAACACGTGAAAAACGTAGCAGCGGTGGCTTAATAAAGTTACTACCTCCATTAGCACAATTATCGGCCGCTACTCTACCGAATGTTCTCATAAATATTCATTTGCACTTACCGATGTTAAAATATTTTATTGGACACCACTTAATAATTATATTTAACGGTTTTTATTCCTTTGAAATTGTTAATTGATAAAGCTGTTTACTGATTACCTGGTGGTAATCATCTGGCTTTAATAGTAGTCGATCCTTATAAAACTGGAGAGTTTGTTTGTTTGGTTGAATGCACTAATCTCAGACAGTGATTGATTTGAACAATTATTTCATTGTTAGGTATCCCAGTAGTCGAGGTAATCTATATTCAGGATATATATTACCACGACCAAACGGAGCGAAGTATCGATAAAAAAATGTTGCATAAACAGGGGAAAATTATTCCTTTTGAGAGCTTCAATTGCGTGCGCTGCTTAAACGGTTGTAAAATGTAAAAAAAAGTCTGCAACAACACGTCTATCTTTTAAAGTTATCTCACTATAGCCTTTTCTATGTCAAACAAATTTGTTCCCGCTCTTATTAACATCACGACACGGGCAATAGGAGATGCAGACGAGGTTGCGGAGATCAGCTAGTAAGTCAGCCTGATACCAAATCTTTTTTTTGTGAGTGGCCCTACCAAAATAACTCTACTTTGCCTGATGCAAAGTATAAGCAAAATCAAAAAGTAGTGGTCACCATACTCACTGCGAATGCAGACAATGCAGCATATATTTACTATCACCATATTTAACTATCCCTTAACCTGTCCACTACTTTTCGTAGATAGGAGGTTTGGCCTGCTATAATACGCTGACCAGAAAGGTAAATATAGACTTCACTCCATGTTCTTAATCCGTCACCAACTTTAACTTTTCTCACACTTGCTGTCAGTTTACCTCTTAAAACATATAGGAATGAGGAGATCGTTTTTTGTTTTTTCGAATGACGTTCTCCGTTTCACCTCATCTACATTTTTTATCACTATTTTCATAATGACTTGAAGACTCGAAGGAATAGCTGAAAAGCTGGTTGCTATGTCATCTAAAGAAAAATAAGAATATACGAACTACGTACACTGAGAAATTCATTACTTATGGTTTTTTAAGTGTGACCCTGCTAAAATGACTGTACTCTGCCTGATAGAAAGTATAAGCAGAATCCAAGAGTGGTGGTCACCATACTCATTGCGAATGCAGACAATGAACCAATGTAGACTCTGTGTCTTAGTTGACTCTTGCGAGTCCTACGGAATGAATGTGGGAGATCACTAGATAAGCAGACTGCTGATAAACATCCCTAAATTTTTCTCAATACATGAATATAATAATACATACTAGATAGATTGTAAGAGACAACATTGTATAAAATTGTATGCAGTACTAGAAAATCCTTTTTTTTATAGTTCGTTCCAGTGTCCAGAAACCAGAATGTTGTGAGAGGAGACCTTGGTCCGACACCAATTATCTAAAAACCGCAACCTCAATACACGACACATCCTTAGTGGTGTAGCGTACAGCGCAGCCAATTTGTCAGAAAGTTGATTCCTTTAAATTGGTCTGCGAGTTTTGTCGTGGATTCATAACGTTGAGCTTTGGAACTATTTTAACATTAACTTGTGTTACAAAGAGATTGAGATAAAGGCTTATGCGTTTATTTGAATTAATCAGGTAATTAAATCTTTTTTTTTTAAGTTTATTTTTAATAAACTAAATTTTTGAAGGGCGTAGAGCTCTCGCATGTCATGCCACTCTGCGCTTGGGCATCTGTCTGTAGGCATCATACACATCACTCTAGAACTCGTTTACGTCAACGGTTGTCGATTACGGCTAATATGTTTAGCAGAGGACTGCTATAGACTAATGATTAAGATAATGAAAACTTAATAAACCAATCTCTGAAATTAACTACAATCATAATTCACCAGGAACCTCACTCAATTGGTGTAAACCAAATTGCAAAAATTTAATGGCTCGTAACGTTTTTCTGGAATGTCTCTCTCTTTTCATTTACTTAAACCACATCTTATTTATATCACAGTTTCATACACATCTTATTTATATCACAGTTTACATATTTTATATATACTTAAATAGTTTCTCTCTGTTATTTAATCAAAACAAATGACGACATCACATCCGCAATAACCACCACAAATATTATTACACAGAACATTAAGCATTTCATTTCTTTTGCTTACAACTAATTGTGGCTAACAAAAATTAGGCCTGAAACGCCTGAGAGATCCAAATATCATGCCAAAATAATTCGACATTCGGCATTTTAGCATTCAGCACACGTAGCGAAAATGACTATAGCAACTGCGACGTCAGCAATGGGACTATGGGACCAATTAACTTGGCGCGTTATAAAAACGTGTGTGTATTACCTATACGATGTTTCGTACATTGTATTCAATGATAGCCAGAATTAACGTTTGCGGGTCCTCAATGACGACTGTGATAAGATAATACCGAAGGGATGACAATAAACAGCTTCTAAATAATTGTTTATACGAAATTACTGTATCGTTGCTTAGCAATTAAGTAAATAATGATCTTTTTACTGACTTCTGAGTTCGGTGTGTAGTCAATAAGTATAGATTATGGTAAAGTTTTAGAGGGAGGATATTCTATGTTCCACTGTATGTTTTCATTCTTATTTTCAATAAACTAAACCCTCACTAGTTATATATTCCTAAGTCGCGAGAAACGCAATCATACATACAATGGACACAAAGAATACCCAGACTCAGAAAAACAATTCGTAGATCACACAAAGAGCATGGTAAGATTCCATACATGTGAGGTCGAGGTGAACGTTCAAACCACTACGTACAAACGTACAGTCCAATATTGTACAGGGAAAAATATATATAACTTACGAACGCACGGTGACTCTTAAAAAAGGATGAAAGCCAACTTGAAATGTCAATCGTTGTAATACGTTTTCACACCACGAGAGAGCAATATTTAGGCTCATATGGGCTGTGTGCTGCTGTTGCAGTGAATAGCAATACACAGCACAGAGTGCGGTTACCAAAGTGAATTAAATTTTAAAGGGCTCGACCGGGGCAACACTGCCATTCTCACAGAAGACAAACCTAAAATGACAGCATTTATGCTGTAGTGTTTAGTTGGTGTGTGAGACCGGAGTCTGAATCAAGCATTCCTATAGGCCGCCATGGTGTGGGTCGTTGTGTGAGTAATTATTGTTTGTTGTTCTTGTATATACCACAGCACGGAAATGTTAAATATCATTATGCACGGCGTCACCTGGGCCCAATTGAAAACCATCGTCAGACGCTTTGTCTGATATAATGCTGAATTGGGTCCATTTTTGGCATTTTGCAAAAATATTGTAAGTTACCTTGCGTTGCCAATATAAATGTTTTCCTCTCTTTCTTTCTTTCTTTCAATAATGCAGAAGCATCTCGATAGGCCGTCACGATGTGGGTCGCCATGCATTGTCTGCATTCGTAATGAGTACTACGACCAATACTCTTGGATGCTGCTCATGCATTCCATCGGGCAGATATATTTATGGGCTCCCTTTGGCAGCCCATAAATATAAAAGAAGCCTTCCTCTTTCTGATTATGTGCGTGAGGACTCTGACTGGCTGTGCGACTGTTCCATCAGATAACTCCTTCGCTTGCTTTGCCCGTATCTGTTTGAAAAAAAATAAGTTCAATTTTTCTTCATATTCCTATGTCGTCTTTGCACCAATCGTATACTCGTATATCACTCCGAGTACCTTGTATTCAATCAATTGATATGTCGAGATCGTGCCGCCCTATCAATTTAACTCCCATTTGCTAGATATAAGCTACGTTCAAGTGGTTTCTTAAGTATTATTGTAGGAGTGGGACAGTATTTCTGTATATTGTGAAGAGTTTGATTTTGTGTTGCTCCATATTTCGGAAAATTAGTGGTGTGTTGGTACTTGAACATAAGACAACAAAAGACAACATAAGACTTGAATTTTACCAAAGCACTTGTAATTAGGTACATGTAAATTAAAAAATAACAAGTCTATTTTTTACTGTCGACTTTATCAGACGATAAGGTTATCTCTTATAATAGATGCTAATACCTACGGGGTATATTATGTATTATAATATTAATTTCTTTTATATATTATTCCGAATTAGCCAAATCTGATAAAAAATTAACATGACAAATGTATTTGTTTTTAACTAAGCTCACACGGATTTAAATGAGAATTTACACGCGTATACAGATAATCCCACACAATAACCGAGACGGTTGCGACTCAAAATTAAAGCTGTTTATTATGAACCCTGTTAGGCATAAACATAATAAAGCATTAAAAAGTAAAAATAACAAAACTCATAAGCCTACTTTTCTTGAATTATATTCTTCAAAGTAGGCAAATACTTATTTCGCCAGTAAAAGTTGAAAACAGATTTTCTCGCTCGTGGAGTTGATCCCCAGTTGGAGAACTTGAGTGTACAGTGGTCGAATGAAGCACCGAGTCCGCTAAGCTTAGCACCGAATTAAGTCTAGATCATAACCCTTGATTACAGAAGGAACTAAAATAAACGATCTCCGCCATCAATTACAGCGTAGATAACGTAAAACCTGTCTACCTTATTTAGACAATAAAATCTATACTAGCATAAAAAACAGAAGAGTTTGTTTGTTTACTTGAAGGCGCTGATCTTAGGAAAGGAAAGTCAGATTTGAAATTTTTTTTTAGGTTTACATAGCTCTTTTATGGGGGAAGTCTATGGGCTATATATCATTATGCTAAGACAATAGGAGCGGAGTACTAATGAAGAATGTTGCAAAAAACGGGGGGAAATTATCACGCTACGGGCAATAGGAGACGCAATTAAGGTTGCGTGGGTCAGCTAGGACTTTTCTATTTATTGTTTCCTAAAATCTACACAAAGATTTAAAAAAATCATGTGTCTGTGTCACCTATACGAATGGACCGATTATGATGCAGTTATATGACACTCCGAACCGAATCAATAACTCTACAGTTCCAAATGACTGCCTCGGTGGCGCAATGGTAGCGTATGCGACTGCTGTTCATGAGGTCTCTGGTTCGAATCCTGGGTCGGAGCAAATGTTTGTATGATCTGCAAATATTTGTTTCGGAGTTTAGGTTTTTTCTAGGTATAATAAGTATGTATTTACAAAAAAAAACTATTTATGTATTCATATCAGTTGTCTCTAGTACCCATAATAAAAGCTCTGCTTAGTTTGGGACTAGATGGCGTTGTGTGTTTGATGTCCGAAATATTTATGTCTGAAATGTCTGAAATATTTATGACTGAAATGTCCGAAATATTTAAATTACTTTATTTCCGTGGCAGTTTTCCTACTTATCTTCCTTTCCTGTATCTCCTAATTTTCCCGTCTTTAGTTTTCAAATTGCTGGGTTAATGGCGATAGGCATGTCCCCGATTCCGTAAGGGGAGTTCAATTTATAGTTAGTCTAATGTCGGCGATTAGGACGTTCGTGGCAACCCCTTTAAGGGTATGAGCTTGAATGTCATGTATATATACATACGTACGGTATGTAAATGAAATGGTGAGCTTTAGCTTGGTTTAATATGTGTACAACATGTACATTATATTAATAACTAGCTGAGCCCCGCGGTGCTACCAGCGGTACAACAGTAACCGCGGAGCGATGCTAGTCTAAGAAGTAGTCTGAGATAATCTCCATATCATCAGCTCTCTGTCCAGCCCTTCCAGAGATTACCCAACAAACAGACATACTTTCATTCGTATTTAGTGAAAGGCTGTAAATTTGACATAACAAGCAAACACTTCCAATTTTATTTATTAAGTATATAAAATATGGTATATAAGTATTTATTGCCGTCGCTATAAATAAAGCTCTTGTCTTGCTTAATAGTAATGCAACTCTATTAGTCTTAATAATATGATGTTTCTGTAAGTAAATGTACTTTTTTTGGAAAGAGTTACGAAATTGGAAACAAGGGTTTTTTAGTTAATGTGAGTGTATAATTTAATCGCTTTAGAATAATTAAGCATGTTGCCCGTCTGTGTTGTCCCTTTAATATTGCAATTTATTTACTTTTTTCTTAGTGTAGTAAATCGACTCTTGATTAGGGCAGTATTTACACACTTAGGTCTAACTAACGAAGTACGTGCTCGACTAATGATTTTTTACTAAGCAGCCGGCGGGGGCTAATATTATTTCCTGGGGTAGGAAAATTACAGGAATAAATTTATGATATCGTGTATGTGATGTAAGTTGGCTAGTGAAATGAAACTTGAGAAAATACGTGTATTTTGGCGCGGTCGTAAATTACCAAGGAACTCATTAGAGAAATGCGTTTATTGTGAGTATTGTAGCTAAATATGTGTTTATTAATGTATAATATCAAAGTTATTCTATAAAAACCAAAAACCTTAATTATTTTCAGTTGTGGTTAGTTAATTAAGTCCGAACCGTTAGTAATTATCGTTACAAATTCTTTCATTGGTGAGATTTTGACATTTTATAATTATTGCTAGCACATTTACTATTTTACAGACATATTTTGTATAGATACGATTATAATTTTTCATTCTTGGTATATAATGAAGAAAGAATAAGAAAGAACTTACTGAGCCCAGCTGTGTTACACATGGTACAACAACAACCGAGGGTAACGTCGCGGGGAAAAGTTAGTCTTAAAAAATAGCCTAGGTTACTCCTTATATCAGCTATCTGCCAATGAAAATCCTGTCAGAAACGGTCCATCCATTCCAGAGATTAACCGGAACAAATAGAGAGACAGACAGTTTGGTATATGTACCGTATATACATACACATGCATTTAGTAAAAAGCGGTTATTTTAATGTTACAAACGGACACTCCAAATTTATTTATTTGCATATATTGGGTTAGCTTCAGATGACTTAAAAAAATAAAATTAGAACACCCGTTTTTTAATGCACTAAACCGATGTTCTCTTCTCCACATCGTGGCTAGAAGCCGTTTCCCTGCTATTCTCCGGTTCCTCATACACATTTTTACCATAAAATTAGGTATTACAGGTAAGTTCCCGAAGCGTAATAGCTTCGAGATAAATAATCTTACACGTCTGAAGGTTACTGATGATAAAGAAAATACACGCAGCAGAATTGTATTGCTGAATTAAGGATTTAACAAAATCCTTAGACTCATTTGAGTGTCCTTTTTGGGATTAACAGGGATTTTTCTTTAAAGAAGGTTAGGCTGTTATTTTTCGTATATTCATGAAGTAACAGCGTTTCTGGGGCAGCCGATTAGTAATTTAGATAGGTTCCCAGCAGGCTATCTGTTTTGTATTAGAATTCGGCATCTTTGATGAGAAAAATGTGTAAATAATGTATTTTTAACTAATCTGGAATAGCAACTTTTGTTTCTTTGTTGTGTTCTATTTTTTATGTTTATTAATCATATCATGTACAGTTAAAAAAATAAAAAAAACAATGCCATCTAGTTCCAAACTAAGCTGATCTTGTATTATGGGTACTGGACATCTGATATGAATATATAAGTACTTTTTCTGAAAATACATACATATTATAAAATACATAGAAACACCCAAACTCCGAAACAAATATTTGCAGATCATAAAAACCGTCCGAACAAGGATTCGAACCCGAGACTTCAAGTACAGCAGTCTTGTACGTTACCATTGCACCATCCAGACAGTCAAATATAATAATATAGGTGGCAAAGTCACAAGTGCGTTGCCGGCCTTGAGGGATGGGGAGGGGGATGAGAGGAAGGGTTGGGCCACCAGTATCCTTACTCACTTGGTGAAAAAATGCGCAGGCGCTGTTTCACACCGGTTTCCTGTGAGGGCGTTGTATCACTCCGGTCGAGCCGGCCCATGCATGCCGAAGCGTGGTTCTCCCACCGTGAAAATGTATGATGCACGGTGATATGTAGTAATCTTGTTTTAACAACAATTGCAAAAGTATATACTACATAAATGTATTGTACAATTAACATAATAGTATATAATATAGTTAAATACATAGGGGTAATGAAATGTGCTTGTTATCTAAGCCTGTGGTACATGTTGAATAATAATGACACGACCTGCTTTGAAACCCTTTTAGGCATATGAATACCAATGAATTAACTCTCCGGCGAATATTAACTAGTTCGTTTAATATGACTAAATCAATTACGGGTGTGGATAACTAATTTACTTTTATGGTTTAACACTCATTATCTTTGTGATCGTGTAAAGCAATTTTTTGGAAGTCACTTTTCGTTTTCCATTTTTGTATCCATGTATTTCAATCATATATATATATATATATATATATAGATGATATATATATATATAATTATATTTTGTATAAGAGATAAAATATTACTGTATATAGTCGAATATAACTCTGTGTCCTTGTCAGGGAGGGTTTTATGGCAAAACTGCTACATCGATTTCAAAACTACATTGACTTAACCTTTACCGCGATAACGGATATATACGCAGGCAGAGCCGTGGGGGAAAGATTCCCTAGGTTGTAGAGTCGACCTTTCAGCTCGAACGGGCCAGTTTGACCGGGCCGGTACTACCTTCGCACAGAAGACGAACCTAAAATAACAGCATTCATGCTGATGTATTTCGTTGGTGTCGGACATCATTAGACAGACAAAAGCAATTATAACAATTCTTACATTTTGATGTCCAGTTAAAGAAAGATAATGAACGAATATTTCAAAGTAACCCTTCTACTAATTTAGTGGGAGGAACCACAAAAAGTTTTACAATTAGTTTTTGAGTAAGTAGCTCACCTTCCAGAAATTATACCTAAATACGTATAGTTATATAAGTAACGACGAAAAGAAAAGGAAACGATTGCAAAAATCACAAATCTCGTGAGATTTGCGATTCTTTTAACAGAGCCATTGTAGCATTAACCGTTGAATACAATCCTAAGGGAATTTAGCAGTTATGTTTAAAGATTTAAAGTCTAAAGTTTGATGGCAAAAATGTCGTAGGCCGTACTTAAGTCAGCTGTAGTTAATGTTGCGTAATGGTGATTGAATTTAATTACTTCCGGGGGTTGGTTTTCCGAAATCGAGGGAAGGTTGCTAGATTAATTTATCATAGATTTATCGATAGCTTAACTGGTCTTTGCTTATACTTATACATACCATGGTAATCGCAGTGAACTACCTAATACTAGTTTCCTAAAGTAGTATTTTAATATTTTCCAACACGTTACACAAAGCGCCTTCTAGTTTTTAACTAAGCAAAAATACAATTAAAGGAAGATTGAGCAATAGAGTACTCATATACTATATGTTTTTGGAAACACATAGGTAGTTCCTATGTTTATACACAAAAAAGATTGATTATAGAAGAAGAACCTACTATTTAAATATTTCGGATTATTTCTGACGTCTTACATACAACGCCATTTAGTCCCAAGCTAAGCAGAACTATGGATACTAGACAGTTAATAAAAATACATATTTACTTTTTTTGTAAATACATACATATTATACATAGAAAACATCCAAACCCCGAAATAAATATTTGCAGATCACACATACGTCCGGTCCGACCTGAGAACCGAACCCTCGGCAGTCGCATACGTGGCCACTGAAACACCGAGGCAGTCAGTAACATAAACAATTGACACTCATTCTCTTTTTCAATTTTACTGAAACAAAATGGGTCTTATATTCAATAATGAACTTTTAAAACAAAATCAAGTTGTTATATGCATAATAATTCCACTTGCCAGTTCTAAAAAACAGAATACATATTTCAAAAAAAAACTCTTAAGAAGTTAGACGCGAAATCCCTGGCTACACACAAATAATCCCTCATCTTCTCAAACAGTATGCTAATGAACCAGCTTTAACTTTCTAAGACTCAAAGAAAATATGAAGCCGAAACAGCGATCTTAAGGAACGTTCATAAACAGACTTCGTAGAAAAATGCACTCAACATTCTTAAAGTTTAGCTGTTAAGTCCTTTATGTTTGTTATTTAAATATGAAGTCATAGTTTTGAGTTATAAATAGACGTATGTATAGTAATTTTAGCAGTTTCTAACATAAACAGGTTTAAAGAAGTTTTTAAGTAGGATTGCAACTATCATGGTGATTATAAATAAAATAAACAAAAATTTTCAGACATTTAAACACACAACGTCATCTAGTCCCAAACTAAGCAGAGCTTGTATTATGGGTACTAGACAACTGATGTTAATACTTATATACTTTTATTTTGCAAATACATACATATTATACAGAGAAAATACCCAAACTCCGAAACAAATATTTGCAGATCATACAAACATTTGGTCCGACTCAGGAATCGAACCCGAGACCTCTAGCACAACAGTCGCATTCGCTGCCACTGGCCACCGAGGCAGTCGATAGTGCAACAAATATGAATTAAAAGGCCATAGGTGCGTTGCCGGCCAAGGGGGATAGGAAGGGGATGAGGGGAAGGATCGGATTATGGGCCTCTGGTATCCTTATACACTCGGTGAAACACAGCGCAGGCGCTGTTTCACACCGGTTTTCTGTGAGGCCGTGGTATAACTCCGGTCGAGCCGACCCATTCATGTCGAAGCGTGGGTCTCCCCCGGCTAAAAGTTAAATTCCTTTTCCAGGATCATTGATAAAAAACATAACTTATTCGTCGAAGAAGAGAAGAAAAAAGAAGTCAAAGTTGGTGACGGATTTAGAATACGAAGTGTCACCTTCCCTAGAGAGGTCGTGAGTGTCAGATAAGTAAGAAGGGCAACAGCGCTGCAAAGAGAATAAAAACTTGACACCAACAATATACAAAACTGACTGGCTGACGAGGTACAGTAGACCGAAACCACGAGTCTGTCCAACAGTTTGTGGAGGAACGGGTCACATATTCCTCCAACACAAAGGTAGGATCCTCCGACCAGGCGAGGTGACAATGCCTGGCGGGCCACTGCCCAACGATTGATGTTGGGAAGTTGTATATATGTTAATCGGCGCGAGAACATCTATTGCGCGATGCAGGATTGGTAGCTTCTTCGTACACTACGTTACTCCGTAGTTCAGTGTATCTTCGGTAGATGGCGTTGTCATATGTTTATGTGGCCGGTGTATGTGGAAGTCGCCACAAGTTCTATTTTATAGACTCTACATAAAGCAGATGGTTTGAACTTTACTGCAATGCAATTACAAGGTATCATTCTGAATCTTGATAATATAAGGCCGAAAACAAACTTTTCTGAGAAGAGGCCTATGACTAACAGATAACTGTTAAAGGCTTCTGATATTGTGTGATCCTAAATTTAGTAGTTCAATAACTCCTTTTCAACAAAAAGTCGATGTACAGCAATGGATAGCCTTTAGGGTGTCCATGACGTTAAAAAAATGAAAGTCGGATACCACTAATGGAAATAAAAATTGTTATCTAAAGAACGTAGCAATGGTAAAGAAGAAAGAAAAGGTGCTATTGTCTACTTGTAAAGATATACTAGGAAATTATACTTAAAAATTATATTCAAACTCTTATAAAAATGTAAATTGAATTTAACTTAACAACTCCAGTTGGAATTCAAAATTTCTGTAAACGCCAAAAGTAGAGAATTTAAATACTTGCCAACTTTGGAGTCGTTTGATGTTCAACTTGAATTAATGAATTGAAAGTCCCTTCAGAAATTAGATGGTTGTCGCGAATATCTGATTCTAAATGATAATGAGATTTTCTTACGAATTTAAATGGGTAGCGTATGAACCTTTATTTATGATATGAATGATTTTATGTTGAACTATGTACAATCTGAACTATTACTAAATGTATAAATGAAAAAGTCATACTATTTAATTCTTACACTTTCTGGCCTTTTATTTTAACGATTATTGACACTTTTTAAATAATAAGTTCTGCCAAGTATACTGAAAAGAATATAGAGTATGTGTTTTTAATAATAGTACACTAACGCAAATGAATCCACTACGAAAGGTTAGTAGCTACTTATAAACTTAACATATTTAAATGAAAAAAGAAACTAGATTGGACTGTTCCATTCGAGTTCCTATTTTCATTTGTGAGAAAGAAATATAAAAAATACACAGAACTATTTTTTAAAGAGGTCAATTTAACAGAAACAAAAATCAAATACGTATATATTATACAACTTTAATTATCTCTTAACGAAAATATCTTACATCTATCGACAATATATATATGTAGTCTGTATGAATAATAAATTTAAGGTTTTATTTACTTATTAATAAATATACCAAAGTAACCGAGGCAAGCTCAAAATGTATGTTGCTAAGTATGTTTATCATCATCATCATCATCCTATTGCAGTCTATTGCTAGACATAGGCATCTCCCATTGCACACCACTCTAATCGATATTGGACTTCTCGCATCTAGTTCCTGCCACGCATCTTATGCAAATTGACACTCTATCTGGTCTATGGGCATCCTTAGTTATTCGGCTAATATGACCAGCCCACTGCCAGTTCAGCTTGCTAAATCTGTTGGCTATGTCGATGACCTAAGTTCTCTACCTAATCACTTCATTCCTGTTGCGATTTCTAGTGTCATTTAATAATAATATGCAAATCAATTTATCTAATGTTCTATAATAATTTTATGGTAAGATGTCACCGTCAGCCAAAGTTTTGTTTTAAATAAAATCGAAAAGGCAATCATTGGATCCTTTTAAACCTTTAATATATTTAATTCCTAAGGTCTTAAGATATAGCCCGTATAGTGCAAGTTTGATTAAAATCCTTTGAAGGCAACAAACTAAATTGAAAATTGCTCATCGATTTCAATTACGTCTTAATAAATCTAGTGGCCAGATTGTATCGGACTGCGACGGTTGCGGTGTTACGTTGTATTGTAATCGATTTTGCCGCTCGATTTCGCAGAATCGAGTCAGTTTAATTGTGGGGTTTGGCTTTGAACGGGCAACTTCGATAAACGCTGTGATAATAAAGTTTGAAATATTATTGTTTGTGATCACGAAGAAGTGCTGGAATCCTATTACTTTTTCGATGTAATTAAAGAAGAATTCTCTTAAAGCGCGCCATGTAGGTTAGTAATTATTTTCACGGGAATTAACGCGATCACTTATTTATTGGTCACAGTGCTGACTCTGACACTGTCAGTGTAACCATGTCGAAACGTAAGGCAAATCAGAGGTATAAAATACCTTTAAATAAGTGATCGCGTTAATACCCGTGAAAAAAATTATTAAGACATGAAACGCGAAAGTTTAAAAGTTAGTAGAGTAGTTCTTTATGGCTGTCTCCCTTATTATTATTGTCAATACTTATGTTACCATATCTAAAGAGGTTACCGTTTGGATAGGTTTTATAATCGATTTAACAGTAGATATGTGTAGTAGTGTAGTATATGAAACGCTCACAGACCTTGTCTTTCCCTGTTCATTAAAAAGGCACTGGATTACCAGTTACCTAACAATAAACTACAAAACAGTAAATTTTGCTTAAGTAACTGTTTTACAAATATCCAGTGATATATATCTTAAATAAATGTATAAACTTTAACCTAATAAATATTTGAAGAGCTAGTAACTGATATTGAAAACCGACACAACAGACTAACTTTATTTACTTTTTACGATTCGCAAACTTAACCGGACTTTGCCGATTTTACGGTAAAACGTTATAGCGTGTGAAAATCGGGAGTACGTTTTCTCATTTTTTTTTCGATTTTTATGACGAAAGTTTTCTGTTACAGTCGTAAAAACGCCAAGTTTTATCGATGGCCTCTTGGTTTGAGTATCGTATAAGTTACAAGACAGTTGTTTGATAAGTTTTTGGCAAGGATACAAAAATATATCAAATCCGTAACAGAAAAAGGCTCTAGTTTGATTTTGTACAGTTTTGTTACAATTTGGCACAAAAAATCGTACTGAGGCACTACATTTTTTGGCAAATAAATTTAATGACCACGACGACTAATATATCTTTTTTTGTATGGTTTCTGAATTACTAATCTCTTATAAGAGACCAATTTACAGAATACTAGCAGTCAGCCCGGCTTCGCACTAGTAAGCATAGGTGTTTACCCAAAAAATAAATATTATGAATTTTAACACGCTCTTAGCAAATTTTACAAGCTGAGAATACTTGACCAAGTCTCGAAGTTTTCATTCGTATCCCTAACTTTTTTTGTAAATGTAATAGCCTATGTTACTTGGGGATGATTAAGCTCTCTAATGGTAAAATAATTTTTCAAATCGGTTCAGTAGTTTCGGACCCTATTCAATGCAAACAAACAGTCAAATCTTTCCTCTTTATAATATTAATATAGAAGTATAGTTGTTTAGAAGTATTTGGTCATGTAGTCATTATCAATGTATGGCGTATTGAAATCTACTATCTACGCATGCATGCCATTAGTGCGTTGCATGATAACATGATTTCATTCGGAAACCCATGATTATAATAAGAAATATAAGTAAAGGAACTTTACAAATTTCCTAATCAGTGAAAATATTATTTTGTAGATCAGTGAAAATATCATACATGACGTATTGTATGGCATACCAAAATGTTATTTTTGTGCGTATGTACTTAGATAACTACTCTTAATGGAGTGATGCTCACAATGCTGTATTTTATTTAGTTAGCTACCATTTTTAGTGTGACATACCGAATTTTAGTTATTTTTAGTTTGACAAGACGAAACTCATTTTTAGTGAATTTTAGTTTAGTTTAGTGAGTTTTCGTAAAACAGATTGGCATCACAATCTATTTTTCTTGAAAAAAAAAACTCTTATCGATCAGAAGTTGCTTTAGTAACAGCAGTAATAGGATTCGATACATCCGATCTCACGTCCCATCTCCTAATTGCCTTCCATATCGAAGGTCCACGCTGTATATCTAGTGATGCGTGCTGGGAATATGTGATAACTGACTTGATTGATTTTGAAGCTATGCAATTTGATCAATGAATAGTCTTTTGTTTGATTTGTTAATTGGTTCAGATGCTGATGTGAACATTTGAGCGGTTTTGTAGTTTACTTTAACTTATTACACGGGTTTATACGAAACATTGCAGCACTTTTTTTCTTGCGTATAAACAGGTCAATGAAGTAACCTTTTAAGTACAGATTTATAGCTTTTCTTGAAACAGGACAGCGCAAGTAGAGTCTGGATGTCGTAAGAAAGCGGTTCCCGGATCCTTCCCGTCTCAGGTGCAGAGTGGCACACCATGTGGTTTTAGTCGGTCGATTCCGACACACTGCCCCGCCATAAACAAAGTCTCAAAAGGTTTCCAAAGGTCAAAAAAAAAGGTACTAGCTTTTGCCCACGACTCTAAACGTATGTCGGTTATCGCGATAAATAGTAGCTTAGGTTCTTCCTCTAAAATTAAAGTATATCTGGGTATTTTACTTACTTTTTAGAATTATAACTTTAATGAATTGTAAGTACTAATATATTTTATTTTTTCTGTTTCAGGTATGGTTCCTTCATAATATATATCATGAGAGAAGGAAACACATGTAGGTATGTTAAATATGGAATATGTCGACGTGGTCAAAACGTTTAAATCTTTACAAATTATTACATCTTACTGGAACTAAAAAAGCTAACTACGGTGTACAAAAAAAATAGAACATCTAGGTTGTGTTTTAGTTTTTTGTGTAAACTTAATAATGCATTGGAAATGTTCCAGATTTCAATTCATTCATTGGAAATATTTAATTCTTAACTACCATCAACTATTTCAGCCTTGATTTTATGAGGTTACTAGCTGATTCCCTTATTTACAAATGTTACCCCTGATCACATTGACTCATGAACGAAATAAAGAAATCTCATAAACAAATTAAAGAATATTCTATATTTAGAAGAATTTTCTACATTCAGTGAACGACATAAAGTATTTTCTACATTTAAGCTGATTCCCTTCTTTACAAATGTTCCCCTAATCACATTGACTCATAAATAAAGGATTCTTATAAACAAATAAAGAGTTTTCTACATTTAGTTTTGAATTTGATTTCCATATTGATCTGTTCAGATGAGTAATAGAGAACACTTAGCAGGGAAGGAAAGCAAAAAACCTCGGTTAAATGCATGTCTGATGACGGGCAGGAAGGGGTCGGTGGTTTAATTTTGACCCGGAAGTCGTACGGCAAACGCACACTAATGACTATTAGACCCAACGTGATTGGAAGTTAACGTATCTGCAGTTAACACGGCATGCATGCGTACGTCAGTTCCGGTCTCGAATTATACAAGAAACTGTACTACGTGCTACAAACTTGAATAATGTCGTTTGATCTGTATTAGTGGGTATTAGTTTTGGCAGTCTAATGTTTGTATATTTCACCGTAGAACTTAAACTCTTCAACCGATTTTAATTTTTTTATTAAATGAGGTGTCAGTAGGGTTAATAATAGACTGGGTGACATATAGGTTTTATAAATTTTATCAAAAGGTCTTAAATAGTCTGATTTTGTTTTCTAATTCATTTCTTTAAATTTCGAAATACCTATATGTACGAGTTCATTGAAATTTGACTGAATAAAAAGCCAAAATCACACATGTTTCAGTTATCCAAGCTCGTTTATGTAAAATGTATTTCAAAAAACTAACACCAAAATTTCATACTCGTCGTCTAAATTTTATTTTTGGACGACGAAAAATATACAATTTACTCGATAAAAAAATATCCTCGACTTCAAGGAGCCTATAACATCACCATAATAATCGCGAGAAACTGTTTTCTTTATCCCCTAATCTTGGTTAGATTTTTTCTGCAAATTTATCGTGGGAGATCCATGCTTGGGCATGAATAGGCCGGCTCGACCGCAGTGACACCACGGTCTTATAAAAAACCAGCGTGTAACAGTGCTTATGCTGTGTTTCTCCGAGTGAGTGAGGATAACTGAGGCCCATACCCCAACCGCTCCCCCCATCCTCCAAAGGCCGGCAATGCGTTGGTGACGCCTATAGTGTTCCGGATGTCTGTAGGGGGTGGTAATCGCTTACCATCAAGCGATATGTGTACTCGTTTAGCCAATATTCCATAAAAAAATGGATTAAGAAGAATGTGTATCTTCACTAATAAAACAAGATTGTTCTGAATCTTTTTTTTAATGATGAATTTATGACGAAATGTGCATAATAAAATAATATAATTCTTTCTTATTTTCTAGCAGGTTCAAAAACCTTAAAACGAAACAAAGTTATGCTCTGATCAGCCTTCCTTCGATACAATTTTCTTTAGGCATGTAACCTTAGCCAAACAGTATCAAAGAACTGTTTCCTTACAGGATTTCTTTCGTAAGGTTATTAAGATAGATAGAAGTGTCTTAATCAACTTAATCTGACGAATGCTTTCATTGTGTAAATTTACACCGAAGACTACTGTTGATAGGTATGGGAATAACATTGATTTAAACATTATCGAAATCTGTGCAAGGCGAAAAGGTAAATCTGAGTCAGAATTACGAGCTCGTTTTCTTTTTAAATGGCCTAGATATTAGTGAAAAACTTGTGAAAGAACTCATACTATAGATTTAAATCAATTATTCATTACGTCTTAAAATATGACCATTTTAAATCCTACCCATAAAATGGAAATATCATTGGTGTTTTATTTCTAGATATAGTTTTTTTGTACTCTATGAATGAAAAAAAATGAATTATATTCAGTTATAGAGAATAAACGATTTCAAGCATATCCCCTTTGAAATAAAAGAGAAACTAAACCAAATTTCGTTATATTGCTACAGATAGATTTTTTTATGGTATAAGGGCAAACGAGCAGACGTATCGCCTGGTGGGAAACGATTACCGCCTCCCATGGACACCTGTAACACCAGAGGTGTCCCAAATGCGTTGCCGACCTTTGGGAGATGGGTATGGGGATAGAGGGAGGGATTGGGATATGGGCCTCCGGTATCCTCATTCACTCGATGATACACAGCGCAAGCGCTGTTTCGCACCGGTTTTCTCTGAGGCCGTGGTATCATTCCGGTCCAGCCGGCCCATTCATGCCGAACCATGGCTCTCCCACGTGGCAAATTGTAGTCACGAAGTCAAAAAAACGGATTTTGAGATACAGAATGCATTAATGCACACAATAAAATACCTATCGCTTAAGTTTTGCTTATCGCTTAGTATCGCTTAAGTACAATTTTGATCACGGCTTGACATTAGCTCAAGCAGATGAGGACCCCAGGAGAAGGTACTGTCAATATAAAGATTAAATTTTAGATCCTCAGTATTTATGCTTCTCACGCAATAGATGTGCCATCGCAAGACACTTGAGGTTGTAAAGTTAAAATCAATTTTAGAAAATCTTCTCGTGCTGACGACAATTACCTTAGTCATTTTCGCTGAAAGTCTAAGATGGTAAATACGTTAATATTCATACCGTAGGAAAAGGTCCACTAAGTATTTTCAGATTTTAAAACGGTCACTCATATGGCAGAATAGAGTTACTCTGGCAGCCACATGCGTAAATAAAAACATTATGATTTAATCAATATCTAGTACCTATATAATTTTTCTTTAATTTCGTCGCAGTTCTGAAACAAAAATATGGTGGTGCTTATGGTGTGCTTAAGAAAATTACGCAAACCATTTCAGGGCTTATTTACCCAATAATATGAGCTCTTCAACGTTCAATTTTCAACCTTAGTCTAACAACATATGCGGTATTTTTGGAGCCTGTCCTGCAGATTAGCGGCTTTTTGCGTGAATCCTATGTGTGTTCAGATAAAATGACCCTTTTTTGCATTAAGGGATATGAATATATATTCCTTTATCATTTATTTCCTTAATCCCACTTATAAAAACTACACAGTGCAACACTTTAGGTGGTAAAAAGTTTTTCGCTATTGTGTTAACGAGGCATACGAGAATAGAGCTCCCATACACGCATAGGCTGGCTCGACCGGAGTGATACCACGGCCTCACAGAAAAGCAACGTGAAATAGCACCTGCACTGTGTTTCACCGAGTGATTGAGAATACCTCATCCCCTCTCCATCACGCAAAGGCCGGCAACGCACCTGTGACGCCTCTGATGTTGCGTGTGTCCACGGGCGGCGGTAATCGCTTACCATCAGGTCTGCTCATATTCCCCTATTCCATAAAAAAAGAACATGATTATATGCTCTATGTAATTTACCTTTCAAATGTGTGTTTTTAGAAATATACAAGTGAATACGTTCATAAGCGGTCTGGTTGCCATAGCATAAATAGTTTTCCCTTGTTTGATATCAGACACCCGTGTGTGAGAAGTGTAGTTACTATATCTCATTTAAATCACATTCAAACAAAATAATTACCGAAAAATATTTTGAAGATATAAACAACAACCCATAATGTCCCACTGCTGGGCTCGGGTCTCCTCTCAGGAGAGGGTTAAGGCCATACGTCCCCACGCTGGCCAAGTGCGGGTTGGGGACTGGCAAGAATACGTTGTGGCTACGTAAATCTTGCCCTTGGATGTTTTTTTAAGCCGCCCGAAGGCCTCCTACTAAGCTTCACGACTGTTATCGTATGATAACAACCGGGACCGACTGCTTAACGTGACCTCCGAATCACGGAGACGCTCATGGTAACATGCCACCAGCGGTCACCCATCCAGGTACTGANCCTCCTACTAAGCTTCACGACTGTTATCGTATGATAACAACCGGGACCGACTGCTTAACGTGACCTCCGAATCACGGAGACGCTCATGGTAACATGCCACCAGCGGTCACCCATCCAGGTACTGACCGCGCCATCGTTGCTTACCCTCGATGATTATTTCTAATCACCGAGTGCAACTGGGCTATGAGCGCCATTGAAGATATGTTTATCATTATTTAATCACACCAACCAGATATTATTTACAGCTTTTAAATAAGGTAAATAACCTTGAAATGTGAGAAATACGAAACGCTGTTATCTCACCAACAATTGGAGTCAAATCCCCAGACGCAGTAGGATGGCTTCTGTGCCGTATTTAATTAAAACTTGTTTTTTCCAAACTTCAGATCGGTTAGGCTCCAGGGAATGTTTTTGATCTTTCACAGACAGCTCCTGTTCGGATCATGTTAATTGTATTACGAGTGCTTATTTTGTTTTTCAATTCCCACAGTTTACATAAATACACGATGTGTACAAAATATATTTAGATGGGTGTTTTTAAAAATAAAGAGAATCTCTTTTTTCTATTTGTACACGATTTTGACAAATATCAAGATATTTTAACAATATTTTTCAAAATTAATGCCGTAAATACAAGATGGCAAATATATTTTTCAACAGATCTAAAATCGAGCCACGAAAGAGATGTATAGTACGACAGTACTCGACATGTACTGAAACTTATTAGTTCTTTTTTTCTTTTACTCTTCTAAGAAATTCAGTCACTCTATACCCTCATCTCCCCATAGCCTGCTTACATATTCTATTCCAATTTTCGTTCATAATAACATATAATATTAATGCAATTTTCGATAACTGATAGGTGGTTGTTTTTTATTTTAAATGTGTGAATTAAATATAAACACCCATGGAATAGCCATGTATCAGTACAAATAAATCAACTAAAAAGTATTCATAGAAAATCCGATGCTAGCAATTATTTCGTTGCTTCTCAGTGAGTTTGGGGACGACTCGATACTGTTTGATGAAGGCCTCCCATTGAATGTTCAAGCAGCTTTCGCTCATGAAAGTTTTAATCCAATATAACTGCAACTGTTACTGGGTGCGGTCATCTACTACATTATGCTCAGAAAAAACAGTAAGCATAAAAAGTTATTACAAACTTAAAAGGTAATTTTCAAGTTGAACTCACCGAGAAATAGCGGCAAAACATCAAAAGTCTAACTCGTTACGAACTCAGTCAACAGTAAGATTAAGAGTCTTATGTAATGCAAATGCGGATCCTCAGAATATAATTGCGGGCACAACTTTCAGCGTCTCATTTAAAGAGCATTCAAAAACTTCAAAACTCAATTCTGGTTTCGCAAACAAGTCAGACGTGTTGTGTTGATATCAACAGACACGCCGCACGCTTGGTTACTCAAATTGTGTGAAGGATTTATTTTAATTTGTAATGTTACAAAGAGAATTCATATTGTTTATTGTCTTTTATATGACACAAATCAACAGCCTTTTACAAACACATGCAGGACACACACATCATCTTAGAAAGGATCTTTTGGCCTACACGCTGACTAGATGGGTTGGTATAAGGTTTGTTTTATGTTTTTCATCTCTTTGCAGTGATATTAGTCCTGCGTAGATTGCTCTCATCGTCGCCTTTTACGAAAGTTATAGGATTGATCGGGAATTCTTAATTCGTCAACACACGGAATATGGACGGTTTCTTAGTATATTTGTATGAATAAAAATGAATTATAAATATATTTTTTTTATGTGTTTGCTTCTCAGGATAAGGTATAGACAGAAATAAAAGAAAACGTCATAACGTTGTATACACTGCGGCTCTGCGGGAAGATAACACGGGCTTACTAATATAAGATTGCCGGCAATTCAGAAAATTTTCAAAAATAGAATATAATGTCAGCTAGTTTGCACTAAAGTTACTGTCAGTTAACTATTACTAAATAAATCAATACAATGTGATTTTATTAGTTTCGAACGTAGTTTACATACAATACTAACATTAGGACGACAATTGGTAATAGGATATGGTATTGGTCATAATCATTAGCTGGAACAAACAGAGAGATCAAGCAAACATTTCAAAAATTGATTTTTTGACGATGTGCTGTATACATGATTTTTATACACATTAAGTGGACCTTTAATAAAGCTGTTAATTTGAAATCACTAACACAGTTTTATTTATTTGTATAGACAAATGTCACCTTTTCATTCATTAGCTCACTCGTTCAGTGCATTGTTGTGAGTCTTAAGTTAGTTGCAGAGTTCTTTATATAGGTTCCAGGGCAAGTAGACGTCCAGTTCTCCTTTGTTAAGTCAACAGAAAGCTCTCTAACACTTGACATGGCCTGCTTCCGAAATAGAAACGTGTGGCAGACAGTAGGTAACCACTTTAGTCCACTCGCAAATAGGTTTAAATATTTCAAAGGTGGTAGAGAGAAATGAATATACTACATTTGTTCTTGACTTAATGTCTCTGCAAAAAAATACAGAAATTATCCCGACTACGTCGAGGTCTCAACATTAAGGATAATAGTTTTGAAAGTATATGTTACATTTTACACTGTAGCACCTAAACTTTTTTTTTTGGGCATCGCAAACTGTGTCGATTTCGACTTCTGCCAATGACATATGATTGTAAGAGATTAGTGTGTTAAAAAAACAAAAAAATAAATAAAGATAGCAAAGTGAAGAAGGAAGAAGGAAAACTGATTAAAGTTTAATGGAATTACAACGTATGAAAGTCATACCTAAACTTCTGAACCGATGTTAAAGAATGTGGTGTCAATAGCTTTATAGTAAAGGCTCGAGAGACATAGGCTGTATATTTCACCAAAAGTTTTTATTTGGATGGTTTTTGGTTGCGGATTTGATAAAAACCAGTAGCCAGATCTTTTCATCTCTCTAAAGAATGCCGAAGAATAAATACTAAAAATGAGGAATAGAGTTGGTGATATTTTTCGACCAGTGTTGAGTTTTATGATAAGGCAGTGCGTTTTTAGTCCCTTTTAATATTTATTTGTGGTAAAAATACCTTTATTGCTTTCTGACCTGGAATTTTAGGCGTTTTTTTGTAAAAAATTTAAGTGAGTCGTAAATTTAGATCGAATATAATGCTTCCATATCTAGTCAATATTATCTGAGTAGCTAAAGCGAGCTACTGAGCTACTACTGCTAGCGATTCCGCACACTTGTATTTAGGTTGATATATGTTCTTCACCAAGAATCAACGTATCTTTATACAAAATTTTATTGACATCGGTGCGGCGGTTTAGCTGTGAAACCAGAATAATGGTATGGATAAATAAGTGGATATTGCTAAACTATGAAGACTGTTCTAATGTTCTATGTTTGCAAGGGACTTCTCAGTCATTTATTATTTTCCATTAAAACTTTCCAATTAACTTAGATCATTTAACATCCAGACATGTTATGACCAGCAACAAATTTATAATAAAACCAAGTACCTTTAATAAATTATTTTATAACTCAAATTTACTCTGTCTAGAACATTTTACGTTGAGACTTAAGTAGACAGCTGAGCTCCTAACTTTGATTAAACACAAGCATTATAGAAATGAAGCTCTAGTAAAACGTTAAGATGTAACCGACGTCAAAATATAATGGTGATTATAAATGATTTCTTGAAAGTGTTGGTATCAGTTCACATTATGAAGTATCTAAGCAATACTTAAGATTGCTTTTGGCAATAAGGCCGCCCTTTGTACACTCCGTCTCACATTTTATGTACTCTCTTCTAACTGTAATATTATAGTGTGCAAATAAGGAGTTTTCTATCTATCTATTTATTTATCTACTTAAGTTAAAACGCTCACGGCTAAAAGAACAACAATTGAAATCTCATTTTGTTTATGAAATTGAAATTTTCATTGAACTTGCTCGTGGAATAACAAAAATGGAAAGTAAAAACACATGCATGCTTAAAGTAATAAAAAAATAATTGGCATGTCTATTAGACTATAAATTAATACTTGTATATTTTTAAATGAGTATTTACAGACTGCTCCTCACTCAATAATTTGCCCTGGGTGGGAATCAAACCTACAACCTCCTCGCTAGACAGTCAGCTGCTAGGTCAATAGATCAAGAAAAAACATCTTTAGAAACATGTATTATCTTCCTAGCCTTTATTATTGCCAAGATTATTTTGGGGGTAGACTACCAGTTCAACCGAATCTATCTGAATATCAGTTTTTACACGAAGCGCCTTGGCTTCGACCTCTACAATCTTGATTGTTACAGCATTATAATTAGAAATCATTGTCAGTATGTTTAAGACCACTGACTTCCTAACAACAATTACCATAGATGTTCCTGATGGTTTTTCTTATCAGAAAACGACACTTTGCTTGATTCGGGAATCGAGCCCTAAACCTCCTGATTGGAAGTCCCATACGCTTATCGCTAGACCAACGAAACAGAAAGATGGAGTTCAGTCACATTTCACAGAATAGTTTCATTACTCAGGCCAACGAGCAACCGGTCAAGACTTCAAACGTACTATTTAATATATTGTAACCTAGTTAAATGTCTGTTGGTTAATTGGCATATAGAATAATAGCAATCTTTTAAAATAGTATCACTCAGGCAAATTGGTTTCCATCAACGTGATCATAATTCTTCTTCTTCTTTTGATGATATGGCAACCAGCCGGATCAGCTATTTCTGCCAATGTCAAGTATTTAATGTCTTCAATTCTAAGTCTTCCGAGTCTTCAAGTCTTCGTCGTGATGGAATTAATGATAAAAATGTGGATGACATGAAATGGGGACCGTCTTTCGTAAAAACAAAAAACCCGTGATCATAATTTATTAAGCACGGGTTTTAATGACAGCTTTCAAAAGGTTTTCATTATTCTCACATTAGTAATTCATTTCCATCGTCTTGTCTATGTGTTATTTTTTGTAATTTTGTCTTTTGCTTTGCTAAGGAGGGAAGTGGACTTAATATATTTCCGACTCTTCCAGTTTTCTAATTAATTTCCAGCGGGTTCTACGACAGTTTCATTTTTCTTGGGACTTCCCAAGTGCTATAAGTATGTTCGTGGGTCACTGCTGTTGATTCTTGTGAACAGGAAGGAGTATTTGGATGAATTCGGTTTATATTTTAGATATATTGAAACTTAGGGAAGGCTACTTTTAGTCGCGATAACTGACATACAAGCGGATGGACCTGTCAAAAAGCATTTTTTTATTTAATTATGATGATTGTAGACATCAATTGTAGGATGTTATAGATTTATATTTGATTATAGTATTAAGGGCTCACGGGCCATGTCACTTTTGATGACGCTTTCATATATTGTAATGTATTATAATACCTACACTTTATAATGGTTAACAGACAAGAATTTGGCCAAAATACAAAATTATAAATTTATGTTGATGTTTTCTAATTAAACACAAATACGTTCGTTAATTACTTCGGATAAACTCATTTTGTTCTGTTTGGATCGTAGCGGTTACGTAACACGAAAGATTTTCGTTAATTTCTAAGTCTACTTATTCTCGCATCAAGGTAGTACAGCCACGCTGCTCTCAGCATGAACGGGCTGGCTCGACCGGGGCGGTACTTAGAAGATCTATTTAAAACGATGGCGTTCGCGCTGTAGTGTTTCGTTGGCGAATGCGAGACAGTAGGCTCAATGATGCAGAAGCATCACTAGGCCACCATGGTGTGGGTCACCGTACTGCATTGTTGCAAGTCTGCATTTGCAATGAGTATGGTGACAACTCGTGGATTTTACTTATGTTTTCCATCAAGCTGAGTAGAGCCATCTTGGCAGGACTACACATAGAAAACATTAATTATTCATGTGACAATCAAAGTTGGTGACGGATTGAGAATTCGGAGTGTCACGACCCATAGAGATGTCGTTGGTGCCGTAAGAGCCAAACAGGTGAGCAAACTAAGAAAGACAACAGCGCTACAAAGACAAGAAAAAGTTGACACAAACACTTTCCAAGACAACAACAAAAAAGGCTGATGTAGTACAGTAAGCCGAAGCCATCTGTCTTTGTCCAACAGTTGTATTCAACTTTCAACTGTCTGTAATATATAGACAGCTAAAAAGCCCCAGTTCCATCAAACTGATTTCCTGAAACCTGTAATATAGATAAATGTAAGAACTACGATTTTCACATGTGAGGTTAATGTGGAAATTCTTCCAACAATTTAGCCTGTACAGTTACTTTACGATCCTAAGTGCGGAGGGTAAGATTGTGTTTGTCTAAAGTACGGATTTATTGTTGAAAAATCAGGGTAAAGTATTATAGCCTTCTTTCGATGTGGTAGCGTTAAATACTTATACATAATATAGTAGCTATCTGTGGTTTCTCTTTCCGCCATATTTTTCAGCTTTAGACTGGATTAGCTCGGTAAAGAGGTTTTATACTTTATCAAGATTTTTGGGCAAGTTTTTGGTTTGTATTAGGATAGGCTGCCGGCAGAAAATATATGCAGTTGATGCTGATTAAAGACTTTCATCTACAGGAAACTGGTAAAAAGCAGTAGTATTTTTAAGATATGCATAACATGGAATCGTCATACGTGTAACAACTCTTAGATGGATATATATTGAAATATTAGAACCTATCCTGTACACAAGAGAACATTTTAAACTTCAGCTCGTAGTACTTGCTTTGTGCAACTAATGCGGTCTGAGTGAAGTCGCCCACAACGGTGCACTTTAGCACACGCTGATAATAACGAGGGACAATATGATTAAGATTTCTAAATGCATAAAGCTTATATATCAGCTAAAAGGTATTTTTACATACAAGTAGGAGTAGTAGTAGGTACCTTTAGTTCTTTTTCCATGATAATTAATGTTTTTCGTTTCGGAGCGTGTCACAACGTGATTTCAAAGTCCCTCCCGACTTGACGCAGAGCTCGCCCAGGCTCTTATCTTCGGGAAAGATGCAAGTTGTCCCCATTTCTTTGCCTATCGACCCAATTAGTTTACGTTGTTGCCCGATCCCGTTTTGATAATAAATAGATAAAAATAAGATACTTCTTACAATAATGACACAAAACAGTGTAGTTATTTCATTCATCTCGTAAATCTTTCTGGGTGGTGCATTGGTAGCCTTTGCGACTGGTGAGCCTGAAGATTCGGTTTCGATTCCTGGGTCGCTCTGGGTCAGATCAAATATTTGTATGATCTACATAATATTAGTTTTCGAGTTTGGGTGTTTTCTATGAATACCATGTATGTATATATTTACGAAAACATATATGTGTATAAATATCAGTTTTTAAGCAGCCATAGTACCAACTCTATTTAGTTTTAGACTAGATGGGTCGTTGTATAACTGTGTTTTTTTTATTACATGCACTAAAATCTCAATTCCCAGAACTCTATATGAGGTCTGCCCCCGACGAGAATCAACGCTTCTCTACTTGAAAACGTGTCCTCGTTAGTTCGCAACTTTAATATTTCTCACAAACCAGTACAATATCATGAAACGTATTTTTTTCCATTTTTTTTGTAAAAGTAGCTAGTTTTGAGCGAAACTAACATCCATTTGTATAATCATCAACACCTCTTGAGACGGGTTGGTATCTAAGTTGTTTAAAGTGTCGTAAAGAGGTTAGCGCTTGATACCTCTAAACTTTGGAAACACTTTATACTGTCTTAAAAGCATCAGTGTTTTCCAACAGTTGTTGTCGCATACTGGCTGTGTTATGTACTGGAGATGTTTCGAAGGTGTTATGCTGGTTACTTTGAAGAGTTTGAAGATAGTTCCGGCAAAACTAGGGAAATCGGAAAATTGGTCGAGACATTCTTATTATTTTGAAGTATCCACTACCTGTAAACTCAATAATACTGAATGTGATCTGTGTTTATTTTATTTATTTATCTTTATAGTATATACAAAGTAAAAATGGTACAACAGGAACAGTCACAAAGTATGTATAACAATTGGCGGTCTTTTCGCTCACGGAGATTTCATCCAGACAACCAGAACACGGATACGAGTGTTTCAAAATTTAGGGTAGTTTACATACAGGCAACACATAAAATATACAAAAAAATAACAAAAAGCAATAGTAGCGATCCATATACAAATGTTATACACTATTCATATTACACAAACATACCTATACCTACACAAATACATATACACACTAAAATATATATATGTATGCATACACATGTAGGTTAAGACTGATTGTTAGTCTAAAACGTTAGGCGTTAGATATGTATATATATAAAAGTATATAGAATCATGTTTATAGCATGAGTTGTTCATTAAAATGTATCATAAATCCATACGGCACTAAAGTTGTATTGTTGTTGTTTAACTGCCTCGGTGCGCAGTGGTAGCGTATGCCACTGTTATATTGTTTTCGGGTTCGACTCCTGGGTGGGTTTGGGTGTTTTATATGTATAATGAGTATGTATTCATAATAAAAAGTATATTAGTATTTATATCAATTGTCTAGTATGCATATTACGAGTACTCCTTAGTTTTGGACTAGATGACGTTGTCTGTCAAATGTCCGATTAATTTATTTATTTCTATCAGCTCCAACTTTAGTATTATATTATGTTGTATTGCATCTATTAATAGTAACCACCTACATATAACACATGGGCGTCAGATCTCAAAGTAGGCAGAGCCTTTACAGTGGTAAACAGATTCATAACTCAAAACTACCATATATATTTTATATATAAACTACACCCAGACAAGAAACAAAATTATTTATCTCGGTGAGAATTGATTTCACAACCTCTGGTTTAGCAGTCCAGATTACTTACTACTCCATCAACGTGTTTCTCAATTAAATATAAATAAATAAATATTTCGGACATCTTACACCCAAAGCCATCTAGTCCAAGCTACCAGAGCTTGTGTTATGGGTACTAGACAACTGATATAAATACATATATATATACTTGTTTTTTGTAAATACATATATATTAAACATAGGAAACACTCAAACTCCGAAATAAATATTTGCAAATCATACAAACATTTGGTCCGACTCGGTAATAGAAACCTAGACCTCAATCACAGCAGTCGCAATAGCTACCACTGCGCCACAGAAGCAGTCAAAATATTTGAATCATACTACATCAAAGTGAGTTACAGAAAAATGATACTGAGCAGGACTCGTACTTCAGATTTCGAATTAGAGGTCTTTGTTAAATATATAAGGAAAATTCCACAATTTTTTCCAGGAAGAAATATAGTGGAATTTTTCT
The DNA here is from genome assembly GCA_003709505.1 of Hyphantria cunea. Lineage (NCBI taxonomy): Eukaryota > Metazoa > Arthropoda > Insecta > Lepidoptera > Erebidae > Hyphantria > Hyphantria cunea. The sequence continues at coordinate 656,795 of PKRV01000425.1, forward strand.
TCTTAGCGATGAGAGGGGATAATTTCAATATTTTTATAGCAAATGTTGCTGAAAATTCTGCACAGTTATAAGGATTCGCGATGCTACGTTGGACGACACACAGATCCAATTTGACTGCTTTGTGAATTTAAATTACATTCACAATCCGACGCGTGTACGAGTCTGATAAAATTTGATTAACAAATGAGTATTCCATGAAATAATACTCGTAGCGAGGCTTATGTCGTCAGCTTACACGTAGAATACGTATTTGTATTGAATCAAAATATACCTACTTCTTTATTTCAATAGTAAGTCTGTTTTTTATTGCCTCTCTGGCGCAGTGGTAGCGTATGCGACTGCAGTGCTTGATATTTCGGGTTAGGTGCCAGGGTCGGGTCAATTTTTTTTATAATCTGCAAATATTTGTTTCGGAGTTTGGGTGTTTTCTATGCATAATATAAATATGTATGTATTTACAAAAAAAAGGATATATGTATTTATATCAGTTATCTAGTACCCATATCACAGGCTCTGCTTAGCTTGGGACTTTTATGGCTTTGTGTGTTAATGTTCGAAATAGTTATTTATTTATTTTGTGGAAAGCTTTTGCTCTGGTGCACATTTTCAACCAATTTCAGTATCTGTAACACTTACACTAAAAATATTAATGATCGGGATTGCTCAACCGATAAGGCGTCATAAATGTCGCAGAGAAATTCATACACGACAGACGAAATATTTTGTGAGATTAACATGCGTATATATGTGTAATTCCGGTAAGTACTTTATAAAATGATTACTTACATATAAATTTTATATAATATTTGTTTTCGGGGGTATTAACGCGATCTCTTATTTAAACATATGCCTGACTGTTAGACTAGGTTGCAGTGGACCACGGCTGATAGTCAACCTGTGACCACGGCCAGTAATACTGTAATACCTTTTAATAAGTCATCGCGTAAATTCGCGTGTAAATAATTATAATGTCATGTAACGCGAAAGTTTAAAAGTATGTAAAGTGTAAATTGTATTTTGAATCATTTCTCCACCCATACATTTGCAAATTAGTATTTTTGAAATATTGATCCACTTTCTTTAGTAATCGAAAAAGACTCGATCTAGACTAGACTCAGCAACAGCCAGCCGTTCGTGGAAATCACACATCGTCATAAATCGTAATCAATTTCCATTAATGTATCAAAGAAATATAAACCATTTTCTTTGATTTATCAAATATGCAAGTTCTTTAACAAATTTCGACACCAAAGAATAAATCATTAATAATTAAGTAAATTATTAATGATTTTAAGACAGAATAAAAATAAATCGAAGTGTGTTCGGATGATTAAAAAAACATACATTAAATGACTATTGGTTTTATCTTCTGCTGCTAGCATTTCCAAATTATATTCATTATCATCATCAGCCTATCGCAGTCCACTGCATTACATAGGACTCTCCAATTGCACGCTACTTAGTTCGATCCTCGGCTTCTCGCATCCAGCTCCTGTCAGCCGCTCCGCGCAAATCATCACCCCACCTGGCCTGTGGACGTCCTACACTAAGTTTGCCGAGACGCGTTCTCCACTCAAGAATGCCCAACGGTTATCAGTTCTACGGCAAATGTGGCCAGCGCACTGCCACTTCAACTAGCTAATCCCATGGGCTGTGTCAAATTATATCAACTTAACCAAATAGTTGTAATAAATCGCGTTGTATCACACTAAAATAATTAAATTGAAACAACGTTCTCTACTGTACTGTACTTTAGTTTTATACGGAGTGTTAACTTTTTAATTTCGTTTGCAAAGTTGGGAAATTCCGTTTCGCAATGTGCACCGTTACAGCTGTTATAGGCTTATGAATGCCGGGGTGTATTTTTGAACACGTTGTTTGCTTCTGATATTGATTTGGGAAAAGCCCTATAAAGGATTTTGAAAGTTCGTTTGGCACGAAATAAGCTACGTTAAAATATTAGGTATTCGGTCACTTTATTTAATCGTATGCTTGACGGTTTTCTTAAATTACAGTGATTTTACAAACTTTCATTTCGCCTGTATCGATGTTTTTGTGTAATCAATTCTTGGAAGTTAAATTTGAACCACTTCCCATTTTCCGCGCTTAAATTATAACTATGCCTTTATTTCTGGTGACAATGCAATGATATACAATCGGTATTATTATGATTCCAAAATGGCCGTCGTAACAAAATGGCGGCGTACATGTGTCTGAACAATACACCCAATATTGTCAATCAAATAAAATAGCTTAAAGGTTTTTTCTTAACAAGTCAAAAAAGCTTGTTTTAAAAACGTTTTATATTAATCTCTTGTTTAATAAACTTTGTTGAGACTTGGGAAAATTTTTGTATTAGGTTCGAGGTTCTATAACGATGATTGTTTTGTAATATTGAAAAAATATTTATACTTTAAAGTACTTATTAAAATATTTTACAAACAAATGTAATCAAGAGATTATTCACGTCCATCGTTAATCAATCAAAATCTTATTATGCTATTCTGTTTTCAGTAAGATGAAACACTAGTATCAAAACAGTATTTAAAGCTATAACCTGCAATCTATACATAATAATATAAAGAAATAAAATTGAAGTGCCTGATTGTAATTTCAAATTAACTTATGAAAATATATACGGTACTTACATCAAAAATGCAATATTTAACCATTCTTTAACACTGTGTTTGTTCGGATAAAAGAAGATGAGATACTCGATATAATCGTTACTCTCACTAGCTACTCTTTGGATTCTAACGAAAGGTTCACTCGCAGATAGATGATTGATATATATATAGCAGTAATTTCGGCAACTGTAACACCGCGGGGTTCAGCTAGTATTTAAAATGTAAGAAGAGTTCAAAGTTAGATTTTAGTTCCAAACGAGAATTCTCAAATACAATTATTGGAGGAACGTCGAAAGCACCAAATATCTGAATCGGTGAGAACTTCGTCTTCGTTTCTCAAAACTTCTCCGGTGATTAACAAATGACTAAAGTTCAGTACTATCAAGAATACTTTAGAAGTCTTTGTATGGATTTTCGAATATGATTTGCAATAATTTTAACTAAGGTGACAAGTGTTATTCGTTTAAAAGCGTATAAAAAGGTAATGTCTAGGGTGTGCTAAAGGTACAGGCTAGTGAATGAACATATAAAACACTGAAGCGAAGTTTCATACTTATTTTTTGTTGATCAAAATCACAGTAATCTATGCATCTATATAAATAAATAAAATTGGAGTGTCTGTTTGAAATATTAAATTAACCACTTTCTTATAAATGCGTCTGGATGTGTACACGGTATATATACCTACCAAAATTATATATTTGTCTGTATGTTTGTTCCGACTAATCTCTGGAATGGCTGGACCCATTTTAACGGGAACACTATCGGTCACTAGCAGATAGCTAATGATATAAGGGATAACATAGGCTACTTTTTTAGACTAGCTTTACACCGAGGCGCAAGGTTGTTGTTGTTGTTGTACCGCGGGTAACATCGCGGGGCTCAGTTAGTTTACAATATAATTTCTTATGGTTTAATAATTCAAACATAACTATTATAACTAGTGTTCGCCCAACGACCAACCATATTACTTGCACCAAACACGTACTCCAAATTATTTATTAAGGTAACTTTAAGGTAAAAGGTACAATTGGCGGCCTTATCGCCCGAAGGGAATCTCTTACAGGCAACCATGACATTGATACGCATGATAGTGTAGGCAATGCATAATTTTCAAAAAATATTCGCAGTCTAGACTTCTTCTCTATGTGTGCGAAATTTCATACTCCTCCGTCCGCGCAATTATCGTAAAAAACGGTAGAAAGTTTTTGCTTCACGTATCACTTATATAGATAAATTAATATATATACAGTAACATATATATAAATTTACATATATATGACAGCAATGACGCACTGTTCGCTTAAGAGCATCTGTGCTTAAAGCACTCCTCAACTTTAACGGTAAACAAAAAAGTTGCCAATACGAACGTCGAGTGTTCAATAACACTCACAGTTTGACATACAAGTTTTCCCATTACAAGTTTGGAAAACGTGAAAATTATACGGTTTTCAAGCACTCAAATCTCACTCCATATGCTTTATTAAACTTTCTGTATCACAAACATTAAGCGCTTTCAAGCCATCGCTCGAACATTTCAGTTTTTTGGAAACGGTAATTGATTGTGTTGAGAACGATAAATTCGTTGGGAGTAAACAAATAAATAAATTATTATATTTGTTTACTCTGGAATGAGTCCAGTGAAAAGAACTAGATGTCAGGTTTATTTATTTAGTTGAAAAGATTTAGGACGTAGCCTATTTAGGGTGAATTGATTTATCCAACTTTCAGAGGTTTTAGAGTCTAAGAAGGTTGTTAACCCGAAAGTTTTATTGATAAATTCTGGTTAATTTTAAATTATTATAGTATATAATGTGCTTAGGCAATAGTCAAACACACCTAGCACTGTATTCCCCTGATGCTGAGCATTTATATGTGGTCCATAAGTATACTTTTCACTAAACACATATATGTACAAACATACATGAAGTGGACACAAAGAACGATCAAACTAAGAGCAACAATTTGTTTATCACACAAAGTGTTCTCCCATGTGAGAATTGGCCCCACAACTGTTTAACCAGTAGGCCAACATTACAGTCAATACAGTAAACATTGTGTGATATACTAAAATATTTTTTTTGGGGAATATTTTCCAAATAAAGTTCTTAATTGAAACTGCTTATTTAAATAAATAATAAGACACTACTTATTAAAATTCGGACAACGTGATACGTACGTCGACTAAGATTGACATTAAATCATATGTATGTGTAACATAAAAAAAATAAATTAGAAATCCATGTACGTCACAGTTTATTTTCATCTATTTGCGGCCTATAGTCTAGTAAATCTGATTTTTCAGTTTTATATGCAATAAAACCTTAATATTTAGGTTTATATACAAACATGTATAGTGTATATATTGTGGAGGAACGGGTGTCATGTCCCTCCAACGCAAAGGGAAGATCCTCCGACCAGGCGAGGTGATCATGCCTGGCGGGCCACTGCCCAACGGTTGATGTTGGGAAGTTGTATATATGTTAATCGGCGCGAGAACTTCTATTGCGCGATGTAGGATTGGTAGCTTCTTCGTACACTACATTACTCCTTAGTTCAGTGTATCTGCGGTAGATGGCATTGTCATATGTTTATGTTGCCGCTGTATGTGGAAGTCGCCACAATATAACCTAGAACATCTTTTTTATTTCCTTCTGTAAATCTTGTAGCTATCTGACGTAGAAGTAACTACGTATTCCACCTATTTTGATACAAATAACACACTTTCTGGAAGCTGTACTTGGAATCCAATTACGTCAGCATTCACCACATCGTCATTTAATTGAAAGTACAGATTCCCCGTGTTCTTTCCAACTTCCTTATAACTTACATGCGAGTGCAAGGCTATTCTGTTTGTGTACTGTGTAATTAGTGTTATTTGAGTTTTGCGTGTGTTTTCTGGTTGTAGATGACAAGATTTATTTCAGAGATAGTGCGTGTATAATGGAATCTATATCGAGGGTTATTATGTAGACTTAGTACTTTAGTATTCTATTCTTTATCTCAAAATTTAAAAATCTAAAATGTTCGAGTAAATGTTTTAGACACAAAATGTAACATGGTTTATAAACTATTGCATACATTTATTCTTTCACAAACTGCGGTTTTTTTACGAACTACAATGTTTTATGCAGTGCTTTCGACCAAGAGCTTTACTACGCTTTTCTACAAGAGCTACTGAAGAGTGATCAAATTATTTTCATGTATTCTGTCATCCACGTTTTCTTTTGCATAAACTTAAATAGTACGCTATGAATAATTCCACTTGTAAACATCACAAACCAATCTGTTTCACGAACAATAACATAAATTTCAATCAAGCTGTTCAAACGATGATAGCTAGAGATATATCGAAGGTTTCGTGGCCAATCAATTGGTTCTACGTGGTTAGGCATTGTCGCGGTTAGGCTTTGGATAACCGCTGTTTACGTATGCATACCTGTACCTGGATATTGTCTTGCTTTATATTTAGGTTCTATGATACAGCTTGTTGTGATAAAATGGATAAACCGAAGGCGTAGTATAGGAAAAATATACTTTATTTTATCGATGGTGGTTTTTTTTCAAGCCTTAACTTTCAGTGTGATTTACAGAATGATCGGGTAACACAATGAACAAAATTCAATTTAAGTGGTTATTCCTACGTAGTTTCTCTCCTTGCTCGCATTTTACAACACCCATGGGATGATTAGGGTTGGTGGTACTGAGTGGTACTCTGTATTCTTAATTCGTCACCATACGAAGAAGAACGTGGTTGTATTGTATTATCGATTTTGCTAGTGTTATAATTGACTCGCATTAGTTATTCATATGGTCATAATTTTGAGCACTGAGAACATCTTACATTTCGGCTACAAACGAAAATATGAATCACAAATATAGTTAATTTGCATTAAAGATAATTATTAATTACTCTAAATAAAAACCATTTCATACCGTGGGAGAGCCACGCTTCGGCATGCATGGGCCGGCTCGACCAGAGTGATACCACAGCCTCACAGAAAACCGGTTTGAAAGAGCGCCTGCGATTTGTTTCAGCGAGTGAGTGAGGATACCGGAGGCCCATAATCCAACTCTCTCTTACCCCCCTCCCAATCCCCCAAGGCCGGCAACGCACTTATGACGCCTCTGGTGTTGCGGGTGTCCATGGGCGGCGGTAATCGCTTACCATCAGGCGATACGGCAACTGTTTGCCTCCTATACAATGAAACAAAAAAATAAAACCAAACGTATATTAATTAATTTAACACAAATTGATGAAACAATAATTGTTTATAAAAACAGCGATATGGGCACACGATATAAATATAAACACAATATAAATAAATCGTAAATTAATAGAAAACTTAATAGAAATAAATAGAAAACTTATGACTCCGGAGTGGCTCATGTCACAATTATTATTCGGATACCCTCATTACGACATATACTATAACTACTAAAACATTCTATCCACTAGTGTCGCCTTAACTAAAATTAGCAATCTATTGATTTCAATATCGCTTAGAAATAAATGACTAAAAACTGAATGCATTTTGGAACATCATAAAATTAGTAGGCACACAAAATATGAATAAAAACTTTGGTCAAACTAATAAAATATGTATATGTATAATACATAGCCAAATTTTGGCTACATATTACAAACATTTGTAGACAATCGAAATGCGATGCTTATTAAACATAAGTTGGCAAGATTAACATAACAAAACAGCCGCATACGTTGACCCGGAGTGACCTCCGATTGGCTCAATTCCACGTTTTTATGTAAGTACACATTATAATGTCGCTTATGCACATTCTAGATTCTAGAATAACTTTTGGCTATAAAATATTTCTGTGGTTTGGAAGCGGGACTTGTGGTGTGCTTACATAGTAGCACGATGATTTTGCAAGCACGATGAAATATAATAACATTAGCTATTTTACTAAATTTACAAAGCAGGCAAATAATAAATAATAAGAAATAATTCGGACATCTAACACACAACGCCATGTAGTCCCAAACTAAGCAGAGCTTATGTTATGGGTACTGGACAACTGATATGAATACATAAATACTTTTTTTTGTAAATACATACGTATTATACATAGAAAACATCCAAACTCCGAAACAAATATTTGCAGATCATACAAACATTTGGTCCGACACAGAATTCGAACCCGAGACCTCATGGACAGCAGTCGCGTACGCTACCACTACGCCACCGAGGCAGTCAAATAATAATCGAGAAAGGAGGTTAATATTAAAAAAACGCATACATATCCTATAGTAGTGTGGAGAGACAGGCGTTATATCTTTTCGTGACTAACTATTGAAGTCTCTGCAACAGCAGCTATTTGTTCATTTAATTTGCCTCACTAAAGAAAAACAAAAACCACGTCGAGGAGCTTACTTTTCATAAATATTCATGACAATTTTGTCTTTCCTTTATGCATATAGATTCGTAAGAAGGGAAAATTTCGCTGTTTCCATATTTTTTATACATACACAAGTGGGAAAATGAAGCGAGCTGTGACGGTATTTCCATATTTTATACTTACACGAGTGAGAGAGAGAGCAGCTGTGCAGATATTTTTCTTAGAATATTATTGGTATTTTGTTTAAAATTATGTTTAGTGCTTCTTTGGGTAGTTTAAAAACAAACTAAAAGGTCTGATTTTATATTCGTAAACACAATTTATTAGCTTGCCTTTTATGACATCTCCACACACAATTAGTGAAATTATGTGTGGGTAGACTGTCCGTACGCATCGTGATATAACTGTGTTTGATAGTTTACATTTCTATTTTTACTTATCTGTTTGTAAATAAGCAGTATACGAAAATATAATAAAGAACATTTTTATGCACACGGTTCCATATAATTGTTATTTCTCTCAGATTAAATAAATATTAGTGAGTGTATGCATTTTCTAAAACATTAAGTAATTAGCTGTTAAATTTTATATGACATAATTTCTGTAAAGTGACACATGCAGTTTAAAGTAGAAACAGACGTTCTTGCAGAGTTATATACGCAGAGCATGTAATAACTACTGCATTAAATTACCAAAAACACCCCTAAGGATTCCAATATGTGTCTACAGGGAGCTTTAATATTTCAATAGTGTTGTAGATGGCTCGGGGGTAAATGTTAGATAGTTTAGTCTTAAGCCGCGACCAGATTTGCGGAAACTCGCTGAATGTTGGCCAGTGACGAGAGCTCGGAGTCGTATTAACCAAGCTGTGAGCCTGTTTATAGACACACATGTAGGTTTTGTCCATCACATGTTAGAATCATTTTGTTTCCTTTAAAGGGGGAACTACAAATAACCGAGCTAAAAGAGCGCTAACAATCGTTGTAGCAAGCTAGCACTATTTACTATTCGGCGAATAGTTACTCAGCTCAAGGGTCATCGACGTAGCCCACAGGATTAGCAAGCTGAAGTGGCAGTGGGCTGGTCACATTTGCCGAAGAACCGATAACCGTTGAGGTAAACGAGTTCTTGAGTGGAGACCGCGTCTTGGCAAACGTAGTGTAGGACGTCCACAGGCCAGGTGGAGCTATGATTTGCGCGGGACGGCTGGCAGGAACTGGATGCGAGAAGCCATAGATCGAACTAAGTGGCGTGAAATTGGAGAGGCCTATGTCCAGCAGTGGACTGCGATAGGCTGGTGATGATGATGATGATGATCAGTCTTATAAAGTTTCGAAGTGTTGAGAACCTTGAAAATTAAGAAAACTATAAAATTTGCCTGTTCAATCAATTTTCAAAACTAGTAGCTTGTTTCTAAATTAAACAGGCACATAATACCGGATCTATCAATTTTGCACTGCTTTATAAAGCTTTGGTATGCACAGAACCTTCGAAATTATGAAAACTATGAATATGCTTGTTCAATAGAATCAACTATTGTGAAGATATATGTGTTGTTTGTGCTTCCTTTGATGAGACGAATAACAACGGAACTATGTAATTTTTCGTTTAAGAGGGGTTTAATGGACTAGGGTAATAGTCTTTTGTATCCAGAATTTATGTTTAACATACATCTACGAACGGAAATTGATGAAATATGTATGAAGATGTTGGTCTTGTGAGAACTCTTAGGATATTATTACCCAGGAAATGGACAGCTGCGGTATGAGAACTGTTTTTATGACAGCTGTTATTTTTTATTTTATTATGAGTAAAAATTATATTTTAGATAAAGTAGCATCTCATCCTCAATATGCTGAATTAAACAACATACAAAAATAACTTACATTAATTCATGGAAATGCTTGTTTCTTTTACGAATAAGCTCTAAGCAAAGGAAACCAGTGAGATGATGCCGTAAACAACGGTCGAATTTTCTCCGCCTGCCAAGTTTCAGTGGGGGTTTTATTCAATTCGTCCTATTTTTTTTTGCTCTTTTAATTGCTGATATCTGTGAGAGGTTATGTACATTAAATATAATCAGGTGATACGTCTCTTCGTTTGTCTTGTCGTTAGTAATCTTTTTTTTCAAATTGGGAAGGCAGCAAATGGAAAATATAAAAAAACGGTACATAAATGACGGAAGTTCTGAAGGCAACTAACAAAAAAATACAACCGAATGGAAAACTTTCTTCTTTTTAGATATCGTTTAAAAATGTTTCACTCTTTTCTTTTTTCTTACTCACTTTTTTCTTAATTTATTTGTTATCTAATATAAACAAAAACAAAACGTTGAGATGCAACTGACAGAAGTAATTATACAAAAGTAAGGGTGGATCGTCTGCCAAGTAATATTTGCAGTTGCTTTGACATAAATGTAAGGGTCCTGACTGACGACAGTGTTATATTTTCTTAATTAAAAACTTAAAACTACGGTAATAAGCAATCTGGCAAGTCAGACTAATACTTTCTATTCAAATTTGTCTTATGAGTACAGACATTGGGCCATCTGTCAAATTGACAGCTGCCAAAATAGCATAACATTGTCATAATTTGATGTCTTAGCGAATAAATGCAATGATATACCTAATTGAAACACCAAGTGACTTTCAAAATTAAACAACTATATACCTGAGCAAGATTTGACGTCAAATATACGTTCAGTTCTTCAAAAAATTATAATAAATCTTAGAAAAAAGCCATTGGCTCAATAAACCAACATTCAACAGAATTTCAGTTACAAAAATTTCAAAGTCTGTAGGTTAACGATATGCACCTCCAACCGAATGACTTTAAAATTTGTCACCAATTGCAGTTAAATATCTCAATTCTTGTTAACATCTGAAGATTTTAAAACTTTAAATTGTTTCATTATAGGGTTGCGTTTAAGCATGCGCAACATGTAGTTGTTAATCTATCTATCAATCTAATTTTATATCTTTAAACGAGAAATTCTTGTTCATGTATTATCTGAATCTCAGAAACAGCTCCATTCATTTTCATGAAGTTTAGTTTTCGGGGGCGACTAAATGGACGATTCATTTTTAGAAAATTTACAAAAAAGAATGTTAAACATAGCTTGGTCAACTAGTAGTAGTACTAATATTATCAAACAACACCAATATGTAATAGTTATCCTTATAATCTTTTTATAGCAAAATGCGCGAGCCAACAACCAAAAGCAGCTTAGTGTGTAATTAACCTTAAGTAAGTTTGAGTGTGCCAGCACCATACTTATCTTGGTCCGCGTCCTCCCGTTGATTTTTCATCTAAACTTTGACGTTTAATTTGCATTTTTTAGGTATTTGTAATTTGTTTTCACCATGAACGTATTCAGCGGAAGTTGTTCTATTATTAATTAAATTTTTGTCTCGAAAATATGTTCTGATGTTGGAGTTTTATAATTTATATTTTGCTATTGTTTTCTTTGAATTTTAAATAATATAAAATATAGTTCTGGGAAGAAATATTATTTAAATGTAGCTCAATTTTGCAAAATTTTCAAGAGTGTGAACTCCCATTATTTACCGAGAAAATCTCTCGGAATTGGCAATAACACCAACATTTCATAACTGTCCCACAGCGTCATAATGAAAGCACGTTAACTCTATGTCCCCTTAAAACACAACTTATTAAATTAAACAGTACTCCTTGAGCTTCGTAGAGGCTCTTATCTCGGCGCTGGCTCGGAGGCCATTAAAACTTGGACCTCCCCCACTAACAGCGACACAGCACTAATTGGTTAGAGAAACCACTTTGTAATAAATTAAAAATTATTATCAACTGACCAGAGTGGAGTTTGGAATAAGTTAGCTTTGTTGTTGTTTTACTAGTGGTCTTGAGTCGAGATTACGTGAAGTTTAACTTGTGTATGATTGGCAAGCGTCGTTCTGTATTCTCGAAAGGATAACCACAAGTGTGTTAGACGCTTAGGTTATGCCAACTATTACTACTACGTAATAGAGAACTGAAGGGAGTGGTCTTTAATCAGTTTCAGTAGGAATTTTTTAATTGAATTAGAACAAAATGTGGTAAGATGAAATCTGATGAAACACAGCGCAATCGCTGTTTCACACCGGTTTTCTGGGAGGCCATGGTATCACTCCGGTAAAACTGGCCCATTTGTGTCAAAGCGTGGCTCTCGCAGGTTATTTGCCGCCAATATAAGCATTTCCTCGATAAAATAAAGAATATTAATAATCTTAAATATAGCTAATTGAAGGTACTTTATTATTGGTTTAAAATAGTAGGCAAAAAGGTAAAGCAATTTTATTTTTACGACAATCCTAGGTATATACTCGTATTGTATATCTATCTATATTGATATATATTGTAATAGCAGTGCCCCGCGGTTTTACCCGCGGTACAAAGATATTGTGTGAATGGTATCCTTATAAATTGTACCCTATGTGTTATTCAAATGTATAAGTTATATAATTGTAAAGTTTCATTAAAATCCATTCAGTAGTGTTTACGTGAAAGAATAACAAACATCCAACCATACTTACAAACTTTCGCGTTTATAATATTAGTAGGATGTCGCTTCGTCGTCCTTTCTTGGATGCAAAACATATATACGATTATGTTTTTGTTTGAAATAAGTGACAGAAAGAAGTGAAGAAGTGTCTGCCTCACAGGAGATTCAGAGTAGCAAAAGGCTAACCCTCTTGCTACTAAAAAATCATTAAATCATTCTCAAAAAAATCATTATCAAAAACAGTCTCTTACTAAAAAATCATCGCAAACAGGCGTTGTTGTCACACCTTTTAAATAAATCAATAATAGTAACTCATTTTGATTCAAAGTTCCTCTACAGTTATTAGTCTGCTTAGAATATGCGTAAACGCTGTGGTGATAACTTATTAAGTCCCGTTCAACCCAGTTCGGAGAATGGAAGCTGTAATTCCAGACTTACCAACTCGACAATGGACCGTTTGAAAGGTGTCCATTATTGTAGAGTGTAATACGCGCTTCTGAAAGCCACTTATTTCTGATTCAAGGATTTTAGAATTTGAATACTTGAATTTTGTTTTCTAGTACTTTTTCAACATATCGGTTGGAAGCTAAAGCAATAAGAGCATTTCTACGTTTCTTTAATGCATTATTAATGATGGAATCTAATAAATAATAGTTTTAAAAACAAAAACAAAACGTGCATTTATAAATAAACCTAACTTAAAAGTAGAAAAGAATTTTAAATTATATTAATGTAAAAATGCGTGAGGTGACATTATTGAAAGCGTTTTTTTTCCAGTTTTTCTTTTTAAAGAATTGTTTTGTCATCGTTCCGCGATAAGTATACTTAGTTTAAATGAAATCTGACAGTTGGAAACGGATCCAAATTAAGATTGAAGGATCAGTTCCACACATATAAGTGAAGCTAATAAAAAGCGTGTTATAAAATTTAAATGACATTTAAGTCCTCCTCGTGTCACATATTCTCTTTGGAAAATTACGTATTATGCCTTTAAAAGAGGCAATGAACGGGCACGTCAAATTTTCGCAAATTTGCAATCGCTTGGCTGATCTCGAGGAAGAAGAGCTTGCACAAGGGTGGCAATTGTAAAGACGTTTAAATTGTATTGATTTCAAAAGTTTAATTTTCCTATTATTATTTTAAACGTAAGAAACGTAAAAAAGATAATTTGGAATGATTTTTTTTCATCAGAACATGTTCGGAATTAATAATAGCAAAATAAAATAGTTATATTAAGAAATAGGTTGATAAGAAGACAAGGGTAGGAAAGGGATATCGATTAAGCGGATGAATTTAAGAATGTCGTCCAAGGTCGAATACCTGTAATTTGAACAGGCTGTTGCCGGAAAGTCCCAGCCTTCTACGGTAACGCGATATTTACGTTTTACAAATAACATCCATATGAAGTAGCCATTTTAATACTGGGAATAATAACAAAAACAAAAATACACGAGGCAAAAAAGGATGTTTAAATAAAGTTAAATAATTATTCTATTTTCAAAAACAAAACAGATTTTGAGAAGGTAAAAGTGAAAAGAGTTTGTAGAGTAATTCGACAGAAAACAAGTACTCTTACACAAAAAGGTCTTGAGGAAAACAAACAGTACCACGAAATAATCAAGTTTGAGGTAATTAAGCTATGTTTCCTCATAGGCTAACAAGTGATTACCCTTTTCATGTGACATTTCAATATTTATTTTACCATGAATACAAATAGTTGGTAAAACTTTATGATACCAGACCAACCTCAAATTTCGAAGTATATTTATAATTGAATAAGGGTATACAACAGTAAATGCAAAGCTAAAACATTCCAAAGCAAAGCTTTCCAAACACGTAACAGAACAACGTCATCGCACAGTTTCCCTGTCCAATTAATCCACAATCGCTCACAAAAGTTCTCATATTGCGAATGTTGGCTACAAAACATTACTGCCCGAATGTGGTGATGAAAGTTGCTCCATCCATCCCCCACAACTTGCTCGACCAAAAGCGTATTTAATGAAACTCGCGGCAATGAAAATGACACATCTCCCCTTTTTCGCCATTTCTTATTTCCTATCCGACACTCAAAGGGACATGTGTCAACTTTCTAAACATTAATTTGGTTTTATTTCCATTTGAAGTATATATAATTATTATGTAAAAATAGTTATACGTTGATGATAATATAATATTCGCGTTATGGCCGCAATAGCGTGGTTTACCATCGTGTACTGTCTCCATTCGTTTTGAACATGGTGACCATCTAAGATTCTACTTAAGTTTTCCATCAGGCAGAGTAGATTATTTTTGGTAGCTAAAATATAAAAAGGATCTAAATAACAGTAGATACTTCATCATGGTGTTTCAAGAGGTTAGATATTTAGATATTTTGACCACTTTCCTTTCTCTGGCCTGTACCGTTTTCAAAAACATTGAACAATATAAGAACACGTCATTACTTTGGAGAACATAAGCCAAAGTTTTACAGTCATTTCGTAATTATTTATATGGATTTTCATATTAAAAGTAGCACTGTATATAAAGCGCATATAAAAAGGTCTTCCCCAATCTCTCTCCATTGCCAGACTGCCTGATATAGTCAGAAACGTGGTTTCTTAATTCAGATTTCACCTGGTCGGTCCAGGGCATAAGTACCCTGTCGCGTTACAGTTCCAACTAAACTTCTGGGTTCTAAAAACGTCTAGATGTTTATAAAATAATAAACTAAAATTTCAAGCTTCTTTAGTATTAATGTATTCTTATGGTAAATATTTTTAAGTTAAGTTCGGTTAGGTGGGTAGATTAAAAAATAATTACTTTTTGATGGAAATAAGCAAAAGTTTGTAAATGTTATTACAGCTTATGAAAACAATTATTTTCCAAGTGGTTTAATAAAAATGTTGATTAAGTAATTATTATTTACGTTGCTTAATGCACAGCGCTTTATAAAAGGTTTTGGTAAATTTAATTCTCACTGTTTTTTGTTTTGTATGTTCTAAATTAAGTTGTATATATTTTATGGTGATTACTCCTTTCTTATTTAAATAGTTAAGCTGTATTGATACGTGAATATACTTTATACGAGAAAGTTTTTTGAGAGTTTAATAGTAGGTAAGCTATGCTATTTTTTCTTTCTTTCTCCGGCACAAAAAGCAATTCACCGCTAACTTTATATGTGAGAGAGAGGGGGGACTCAAAAATGGCCACGCCCTTGAACTATAGTTGTCCATGGGTGGTCGCCTTAACGTCAGGTGACCCGATCCTTGACCCGGGATGGTTAACCGCATTACGATTTCGCCCCATCAGGTCGGCCTCCTAGGGTGGTTAACCGTTATTAGCTCCCTCTGTACGCCGCGAACGACCAGAGACACCACCTAGTCTCTGGGCGACGGCTTGATCACGCCACCCTAACAAAGACTCCACAAGTATTCCACTGCTGACACAAATACCACGATAACTATCACCCGTAAAATATTGAATCTCAGGTCTCGGACTCACTAAGGAAATATGACAATACGTCTTCGTATTTAATTCAGAGTGGCTCTATTGCCTCATGTATTAATTGATACTAAGACATGTCTATGAACGCAGAATATGGTATGCATAAGAATATGACGAAAGTCAATAAATTTTGTTGGTCTAATATGACTAATAAGTGAGACTACTAAACCAACGAACGTCGATTTCCACTAAAAACCCACAATTCGATTATTAGGATAGCATGTTATTTAATTTTATTTTAAAATATTACTACAGTTTATCTCATTTCTTCACGTGTTTAATAATATTCAGATTTGTCCATAGATAATTAATTTCGATGAATATTGTAGGGTAGAACACCCTAGAATATTCAACGTCATTAACTCCACTGCGAATCACTTTAATCACTGCGCCTGAATATTGCACATTTGAAGCTCTTATAAACATTACCAATGCCCAGAACTTTCCTCATTATATGGTGCTTTTACCCCAGTTTTGCGCTGGCAACAATCGTGAATATCCGTTCAGAATTCGCCAACTGAACGCTTGCTAATTCAGTGCAGACACAAGTAAATAAAGCTGCAGTTCCGACTAAAGTGTTATTTTGACCCGTATGGCGTTGAAATAAGGACGGGTAGCTACATACATCTCGGATAGCAAGAACGACAAGGATATAAACAATTTGGATGTGGGCCGCAAAGTTAGCGATTTTTTTTAAATTAGCTAGTGTTATCACAAACGTGCCTGCTTGTAGACTGTTCTTGGCTTTTATTACAATTTTAGCGACATTACAAATTCCAAATTTTCGAGAATTTTACTATTTATGTCAGACACCGATGTAACTACAGTGTTATGTGTATCTGCTAGCTTTAAACGAGCAATTCTTGTATATACATATATAATCTGAATCCTGGAAACGACTCCACTGATTTTCAAGATGTTTAGGATGCATCCTAAACTGCAGGGTTTCAAGGGCGATAAGTCTAGCTGTAATTATTTTTTTGAGAATTTACCAAAACCACAACACAGCACACAAAGATTAAGATGTACTATTAGTTTGATATATTATTTTGAAAACACTACGGATTCATCATAGTCGTGATGAATCCGTAGTGTTTTCAAAATAATATATATTTCATTATGTAGTATGTATGTATATCGTTGCTTCTCATCAATTTCCAAATAATTTTTATCCCCTTTAAAACTAGTGCACCAGTCACTTCCGCACAATCGTAAACAAAACTGGAAGAAAACCCGTTGTCACTAAATACGCCAGTTTGCAGTGTTCTTGTTAATCCTTTGATATACATGAACCCCATTTTAACCTTTACAATCAAAACTGAATACAATTAAAAAAATATATAATACAGAACTTTACATGTTTTTCTTGTTAAATCGCTGGTCTCGAGGCCTCTCCGCTATTGCGGTAAGTGACGACGACAGCCAAGGAGATTTACAAGTCCTGCTGACTACAAATGAATTCACGACTGCCGCTCACACTGCTCTGTCTACAAGTGCATACTACGCTATAATTCTTATTAAGTAAATGTTCAACAATTTATAGACAGTTATTATTAGCTTAACTTAAGCTTGGCATTACAAAATATTGCTTAACACACTGAATAAAATTTTCTTCTAAATAAATTAAAATTAAGGAAATGTTGCTGCGTTTCCTCGCATATAATTGTGGTGCTAGCTTTTGCTTGCGGCTTCGCCGGCATCTATGAGTCATTTATCAAGGTAAAGACGCCTGTGATTTTCTTCATAAATCAAAGTATCCTCATGCCAAATTTCATTACGGACCACAAAGAATTACTCTCGAATTTAAAATAATACTAGTTCATGCCCGCGGCTCCACCCACGTATATGTCGGTTATCGCGGCAAAGAGTAGCGTATGTGTTATGCTGATGTATTAGTTATTTTACTGTATAGTTTCATTCAAATCCGTTCAGTAGTTTTTGCGTGAAAGAGTAACAAACATCCTCGTGAACTTTCACATTTATAATATTAGTATAGATGTAGTATGGATAGCATGGATAAAGAATCCTTTTAAACCTTCTTACAGCTTCTTAAAACCTAAACTAATGTATTACGATAGTTGATATTTTACCCAATAAGACAAATCTTCAAATTAAAAAAAAAAGATTAATATTGTTTTAATTTAGTCTTTTCCAAAAAAATGTATTAATATACAACATTTGATCAGTTTGCTCTCAATGAGGTTAATATTATCGTTCAATTTTATATATTGTTTCGAATTTGTTGTCTTTACTTGATAAAACTAATAAATGTTCTATTGTTTCAGGTACGTACCGAGCGATTGACGATATTATGAAAACAAGATGGCGGCTTTTTAAGTTTAATTAAAACTAAACAAAGTTTAGTTTTCTTAACATCTGCGTATAATAAGAGTTTATTCTGACAACGTTGATGATGGTTTGTTATGTATTGAAATGTAATTAATTTTTACTCTATTTTTTTACTATATACTTTATATTATGTAGGATATATTGAAGAAAATATTAACGTTATTGCTGTGTATAAGTTTTATATATTATTCTATTTTGCCCGGCACCGCCATTTATGTGTTAGTTGAGGTAGTAAAGAATGGCTTGTCTTTTGTCAATAATCAAAGTATCTCCATGGTAAATGTTATTTAAATTTTATTTAAATTTTTTATATACATTTTTTTTACTGCCTCGGTGGCACAATGGTAGCGTGTGCGACTGATGTGCCAGAGGTCTCGGGTTCGATTCCTGGGTCGGACCAAATGTTTGTCTGATTTGCAAATATTTGTTTCGGAGTTTGGGTGTTTTCTAAGTATATTATATATTTGTTTACAAAAATATTATATATGTATTTATATCAGTTTTCTAGTACTCATAACTTATACTATACTAGCTATACATAGTATTAGTACAAGCTCCGCTTAGTTTGGGACTAGGTGGCGTTGTGTAATGAAAGGTCCGAAAATATATTAATTTATTTATTTTATATTTATTGAAATGGTGCAGCGGTTAAACCAGCATTTTAAAGAAACTCGTCAAACTACAACTCATGCAATCATTATGTTCAACCTCACGAAACATTGATAAAAATATTTCTTTATTAAATTTACAAAATGTAAAAGATTTAAAATACAACAAAAGTTGACTATGGCTAACGAATCATAAATTGCATAAAATAAAAACAGCTAGTCGTTTTGTTACTGGTAACAGAAGCATGAATATGCAATGAATGTGCCAATACACAGACACAAAGATCGCTCAGTGTACTTATCTGTCTTTATGGTTGAAAAAACAACGAAAAGCACAAAAGCTCAAACATGTTTAATACGCTTAATACATTCTAGAATTAACATCTTACTTATTTCACTACTTTAATTATTTTAATCCTGACCGGTTTTGCCGAGTGGAATTTTCGAAGGTTACTTAATAATAATAATAAATTTAAGTTAAATTGGGGGATTAAATACAAGTGAAGCCTAGAATCGAACCAATTGGAGACGTCTAAGTCATGTATTTTAACAAGTTCCATCTAGAATCGACAATCAAGATTTTAAATTACGTATTAGTTTTTACTTCAATAATATGTGCACGCCTTATTATTAATGTTAATTTGTGTACGATTCTAAAACCCAAAAGTTTTGCACCGATTTACCTTAAATGTTAACACAATATCCATTGTTGGAAACCGTCTCTGAAGTGTGTTGGACGGTAGGGTACACAGCTAGCAGCAAATAAATTTTGCCGATTGCCTACAGATTTCATAATCTTTTAAAAAGTATTTTATTTCAAACCGTGATAATACTGAAATATTTTTTTTATATACAATAACCATCTTTCAACTGCTCATCAATTTTGTAAAACATTGCTGATGTAAATTTTTTTTTATTGTATACGTTATAAAGTTTGTGAACCACATAAAAGTAATAGAACCGGAACCCGTAAAATCCTTTTAGTGGTTAGAGAACCACCTAAAATGTTTAAAATAAAAACAAAATTGGCAAATCGTTTAGTTCCATTTCACCAAATACCGTAATGAAAGCGAAAATTTTTGCGGCAACTTAATTTCAGATGAAATTTTATTATATTACCTGATAAATTACCCCATATATAACTCTTATTATAATAAGACTTTCCAGGCAAGAAATACATAAGCAGCTTAAAGTAAATAAACTATGTGAATATTACCTCAAAAATTCTTATTCAGTATCCGTGGTAGGTACTTATGGAAGAGCAAGCGGAATGTAAATGAAAACAAAAACATTTATGAGTTTAATAAACTTTTGAATACTCGCAAAACTGTAATTCTTGTTTTCGAAAATGTTTATAAATCGGTATGAAAGCTTTTCATCAAAGCTCATACGGAGATTAATTAGAATGAAATGATAAATTTGCACACAACGGCTTCCAAACTTAAATCGCAAGTATCGTTTCGACAACATTCATTATTTAAATATGACCGTGTATTACTTTCGATTTTGCTTGTGATAATGTCAATTTGTAAATCTTCATGGAATGTACAGAAAACCAACAACTTAGGGATCGCTTGCTTAGTGATAAGTTGATGGATGTTGGAAGATGTAACAGCATCCTGGCCAGTCCTTTGCCAGATTTAGCTAAGGCTTTTAATGATTTGTATGCATAAAAAAGTGGCTATCATTAAGCGACCTAGTCATAATTATTATAATAACTTTATTTATTTTCTCATCACAGATGTGTGCAGTACAGTGTAGATGCTTAATCTAAAATACATTTGCAACAAACATTTGTGAGAGACTAGTGCCCGTGATAGGTATTGGAATATAATGAAAGGTTTATTTCTGGTATATAAATATTATTTCTAGAAATATTCGTTGTAAAATTAGAAAGGCATAAAGACACACAAGACACAAAAATAGTTATTTCAAAATTCTCAAAATTATTCTTTGCAGGGACCACTTGCGAACAAGACTACCGATAAACATATTTATTTCGAAATACATACATATTATATAACTTATACTCTCGAAGGTTTATTAGTAGAAAGAACTTGGTGGAGGAGTAAAATTTGTTGTTGACGTACAGCGAAAATAATAATCTTAAGGACACTAAGTAGTGAAACATTTTTTGTATGAAATGGGGGTGTACACGAGCAGACGTATCGCCTGATGGAAAGCGATTACCACCGCTCATAGACACCCGCAACACCAGAGGCGTCACAAGTGCGTTGCCGGCCTTTGGGGTTTGTGGAGGGCGATGGGGGGAGGAGTTGGGGTATGGGCCTCCGGTATCCTCACTCACTCAGTGAAATACAGCGCATGCGCTGTTTCACACCGGTTTTCTGTGAGACCGTGGTGACACTCCGGTCACAACACACAAAAAGAAAAAATAGCATTTAGGCATAGAGCAAATAATTGTGCTTATCACACAATATTTTTTTCTGTGTGGGAATGGAATCCACAACAGCAGTCGTTTCCTATGTTCGTATATTATATAACTAAACATAGCAAAAAGAGAAATCTCGTGTGTTATTTATTACCCATTAAATTCTAACGAGATGAATTATTTGCGAACCAAATAGTTGTACAGTTTCCGGCCGGCTATATCAAAAATTCCTGACTATTCCAGTAGTCGTTATATGATACGTACATCGGTTCATTGAAAGCGTTTTTCCGCTCATAAAACTTTATCCCATTAGAGGTATAAGAATGCTCTAAGCTAAGGGCTGAGGCATACTACAAGCAGAAGCGGGAAGCGAAGTTGGGAGTGTTAAAATAATGACTTTCCTGAGCTGAATTCATTGATTTTTTGGAAAGAGACCATCAGCTATGTTCGAAAAAGTCTTTTCCTAATTTTTTGTACATTTTTTATTAAGGCTTTCTTTTCACAATACGTCACAATATAAGTGCATTAATTCATAACAAATTAAATCTTCAGCTGTTTAATATAAATATAGAATGAAATGTAAATAAATGTTTATTTTATTTTTTTTTGTTCTCTTACTGATATTGGCGCTTATTTAATTACCAACACGACTATCAACATTTACGCTTGATTTTATTTATAAAGACGTAAAACTGTTAAAACAATAATTCTTTATTAACATCAAAAGAAACCTCTTAAGATATACCCAGATTCAAATTATTAAGAGAATGTTTACTTATTTCATAAATACATTGGAGATCGTTTTTTGTCTTTTCTAAAGACGGTCCCTATTTCATCTCATTCACATTTTCTGTACTTCTTATAATTTATTTCATTGCGACGAAGACTTAAACACAAGGACTTAAGTACAACTTAAGGTCAAGGTCAAGGTTTGAATACTTTAAACATTTGACATTGGCAAAAATATCTGATCCGGCTGGTTTTTTTGATTGGTTGTCATTTATCAAAGGAAGAAGAATGTGAACAGGCAGATACATAAACAAACCTATGTTTTACATTGATTACAAACCGTGACCTCACTACAACAATATTTGAATTTTCATCGGTTCAATTGGTAAGCTATCAACAATTTCGATATTAAATAAACATTGGAAATCCATACATACCTGTCTAAATATCGACCAGATTTCATGAGCGTAACTCCAGCTTTGAAGCTTAGTTTGTCAAGTTATACCACATCGTGTACAATTTCTATAAGCATACATACATACTGTTGTTATCCGCATTTAGCTGTTTCCTTTCATAAATATTATAACATAATTTGTCATTCAAGAAATGTAATCGTCCAATTAACTACCAACAATATGTAAGTAATTTAAATCCGCCGACATCGCGATGAATTGAAATAATCCAGTATCATTAATTGTTTCTCTTAAAGAGAAATTATTCTTCAAATCTAAATAGGACTATATGGGATTATATACTCCTAAACAAAGAACAATTAATTGAACTCGGTTCATAAATAACTCCGTTTTTTTAAAGTGAAACTTTTATTACATCGTCTCAAATTTTTTGGTCTGTGTATCGCATGTCGCGTGACGCGTGACGCGTGACGGTCGGCCAGTGTCCAGTGGCCAGTCGGACAGTATGCCAGTGCTCCACGCTAATTTGTTTGTTTTTATTAGTGTTTAATGTAAATGTTGTTATTTATTTGCTTTATTAGATTTATTTATTTGCATGTGAAAAAAAGTTTCACTTTTGCCGTGGTTTCATAAAACCACACAATACTTTTTTAAAGTCAGTTAAAAATATCTGCTCTGAGTCATAAAATATTTTTACCGACTATCGTCAAGCCAACATGAAGAATATTTTTGACACTACCTTTTCTACCGAATATCTAAACTACTGAACTGATTTTAATGAATGAAGTGTCAATAGATTCGTAATAATTTGTTTTATAGTTAAGTCGATTTACAATCACGGGTGATATATACCGGTATCGCTCACTTACTGTAACCCCAGCCTGAAGCGCGTTAAACGGGCGACGGGACTTGCTTTAATTAAAAATACCTGCGAAGGAGGTGCCAACCGACTTCATTTGCTGCCACGATTAATTGAACCGGAATAAGGCTTCGGGTGCTTGATAACGCCAACTTTATGCACGAAACTATACGAACATTGGAACCTTTTGTTCCTCTTTACAGATGAGTAAGGCTTTGAGAATAACTTGTTCCATCGTCAGCGGTGCAGCTTCTTATTGCGAGAAAGAGAATAATGTAAAACTTTGTAGACTTCATTAGGAAGCAGTTGCCTTGACTTAGCTCTGTAGTTATTATATAAGATGTTTTTCTTTGTAAATCTCTTACTCATGGTTAAAAAAATTAGATAAATCTATATTAGACGTACTACTATTCAACAGCTTCCGTGGTGTAGTGGTGACGTACGCGATTGCTGTGCTTGAGGTCTCAGGTTCAATTCCCGGGTCGAACCAAATGATTTTATGATCTGAAAATGTTTGTTACGTAGTTTGGATGTTTTCTATGTATAGTATGTATGAATTTACAAAAAAAAGTATATATGTATTGATATCAGTTGTCTAGTAACCATAACACAAGCTCTAGTTAACTTGGGGCTAGATCTGACATCATCATCGCAGTCCACTGCTGCACATAGGCCTCTCCAATTTCACGCCACTTAGTTCGATACTATGGCTTTTCGCATCCAACTCCTGCCAGCCGTCTTACGCAAATCATCGCTTACCTGGCCTGTGAACGTCCGTCCAGATTTGACAAGTCTGTATTAACAAAAATTAAAACAAAAAAAGACTTCAAGAACAGGTTTAAATTGAAATAGGTCCATACGAGTAGCACCAGCTTTCAAATAAAAATAAAATGACCAAAACGGTTCACTCAAGCAAAAGTTCTGAGGGTAACAAACATAAAAAAATACAGTCGAATTGAAAACCTCCTCCTTTTTTAAAATCAATTAAAAAGATATTGTGTTATAGTGTCAGAGAAACAGAACTTCATAGGACATACACAGGTTAAATGCTTTCATTCAGATAATTTTAATTCTACTTTGGCAAATAAGATTTCAACCGCACGTTATTGAAATTATTTAGGTTATATCTATGGGAGAAAATCAAAAGACTGAGAATCTGGAACAACGGTAGTATAAAAAAAGAGAAGGCAATTATATGAGTGAAAATAGTACATTTCGATGTTTAACAATAAAGACATTTAAAGCCTACAATTACAACTAAAAGATAAAACAAGTATATAATATAATTTTAAGGATTTGAAACGCTATTGTTCATCTACTATTGTAGCTGACAGTACAATCATGCCCTTTGGTTCAATGAAATACTAATAAAGACCTCATTTACATAAGAGCTAGGTATCTTTTTGCATAAAACATCATTGCGACCTTCTTCAAAAGATGTAACGATAGCCCACCAAATGGGTGGCGTAATCTCGCCGAGCACTTTTGTTAATAAGGGTATGCTCGTTAACAAAGTTGCTGTCTCTCATTCTAACACATGTGAAAGTAACGGTAGGTTTGTTTTCTCTCTTTTTCTTACACCCATTTTATGATGTACTGAATCTACAGTATCTACTTGAACTATTTAATTTTAAGTATCAAGTAGAATCTAAATTGTATTATTCAAAATGTTACCACTAACCATTTTGCAATTTAAGTGTGTTGAGACTAGTAACGTGCCTGTTTGTTATAAATGAATATATATCCGTGGCTAAGGATTAGAGTTCAGTTTATTAGTATTACGAATATGAATAAGCAAAAGTAGTTTTTCTTTCATAATTCCACTAGTCGGGACTTTTTAGTTTGATCTTGCGTTAAGGATAGTTTCAAGATTTATTAAATGTGTCGATTTGATTACAAGTGTAACAATGTGAAAGCTTCATACATGATTGGCCAAAAAAACGAATACGAATCTATGCAAATAAATAAAATTGAAGTGTCTTTTTATAATTTTAATTTAACAGATTTTTACTATATGCGTATGAAATTTTATACGGTACTTGATTAAAAATGCAATTTTGAAATTATTTGTCTAGCTAAGTGTTTGTGCCGTCTAATCTTTGGGACGGCTGAAGTGACCTTGACGGTGTTTTTACTGACAGCTTATGATTTAAGGAATAATTTAAGGTTATTTTTTTAGACTAGCTTCGCCCCGTGGCGTTACCCGTAGATGTGGCGCTGCAGATTACACCGCAGGCCCGGCAAGTCTAGTATATTTTCACCCGCGTATATTCACGGATACGAATATCCGAAACATCACTAATTCAAATCAAATCTACCACCACTTTTCAAATTAACACAAACGTTTCAACATAAATACCTTTAAATAACAATAACGTACTGTTGTGACTCCGCAATGTTATTCCACATACAAATATTTAAGCCTTAGAGGCGGCGAACCTAGTTATGGAGTTAGCGAAGTGTATTAAATGAAACAATGGTTACTATTAAAATATAAACTAGTCGTCGGCAGTTGACAAAAGCGAGTTTAATTAAATCCTGTTAAATTTGTGTATGGATGTAGTTGGATATAGCATGGGGCTGCCTGGATCGATATTGTTACTGTGGAAATGCTTACGCTCTCTTCTGGCGATTCCTTATGAAGAAGGGTTTGGACTTTTATACCATGCTGGCCGGTTGGGTTAAGGCTTGTTTTAAGGTTCCGGATAGCTTAAGAAAGCGGTTCCCGGATCTCTCCCGTCTCAGGCGCAGAGTGGCACACCGTGTGGTTTTAGTCGATTCGATTCCGACATACCGCTCTGCTGGAAACTCCGGTGGGGTGAAGGCCCAAGGGGGTTTCCACACGTAAAAAAAAAGGTTTGTTTTAAGGTTTCCTTTGCAGTGATGTTGTCTTAAGGAGCTCTCTTCTTAAGTCACCTTTTACGACACCCAAAATAAGGATGGAGGGCTAAATAGGGTTGGAGATACTCCTTGTTCTTAATCCGTCACCACATAAATTATATAGTTTATTTCATTAAAGTACGCCTTGAGCAATAAATATGGATAGGAATTTTACTCCCGATAATAGGTAAAATTGAATTTGTTATCTCTATACTGTGAGATAAGAATTTTTTACCAACATACTTCATTTAATAGGTTCTGTATTTAAAAGATTCGTTGCATGGTTTCCGTGGTGTAGCGGTTATCACATCTGCCTAACACGCAGAAGGTCCCCGGTTCGATCCCGGGCGGAAACATATCTTTTTACATTTTTGTAGCTTTTATGCATGGTATATGAATAATATTTGTTTTGCTTCTTAGATATATTATGCTACTTTTAAAATAAATTATTATTAAGAAGGAATAATCGTACAATATTATAAAAAAAACTGTCTACTAGTTATAGGACGTATAACGAAATTGAAAATGATATCGTTGACTTCAAAACGTCTCTACCATGATAATTATATAAGCGGCATTCTTCATCCCTAAGTTGTATAAAAATGTAGATATATAATCACTAACTATCATACTACAAACTTTAAAGGAGATTCCCGGGAAGTATATATAGACACAACAAAACAATAATTTTCCAAATTTGTCCATCAGTTTGAAAACCGTGTGTGTGAATCTAAGGTAACCAACATCTTTTTATCCTTTTCGATTGAAAGTAACTCAAATTCATGATTTAATTATTTCGAATTATGCAAATTAATTTCAAATGACTGTAGGAACAGGTTTTACTGCTCAACCGCAGTCGGGACCGGGACCGATATCACGGCCTCACAGAAAACAGGTGTGAAACGCTGCTTGCGCTGTGTTTCACTGAGTGAGGATGTCAGAAGCTCCTCATCCCCCAAAGGCCGGCAACGCGCTTGTGACGCCTCTGGTGTTGCAGGTGTCCATGGACGGCGGTAATCCCCTGTGACACGTCTGCTCCTTTGCCATAAAAAAAAACACAAGACTCTCTCGACTAGCTAGTGCTAATATACAGAGTACTTATTTAAACCTATTTACCGAGATTTAAAATACAAGCGTCAACACATTACTCCAAATCATCCTCTATAAGCATAGCCACGTTGAATGGCAATTATCAATGAAAATTATCGTGATAAGATGTACCTTCTAATATAATATAACAGTACGTAATTATATTATCGAAACAGTTAATCCCGCAACTCAATAACACCGCCAATTCCCGGAAATTACATCTCAATTACGTCACAATCATTGTAATTACATTGACACACAATACAATGTTCATTCCGTGATGACGAAGAACATTGTTTTGATTGAGCGAGATAGTTTACTTTGTTATTATTTGGTAACTGCCAACAAGTTAAGTAATAATTTCCAAAAAGAAGTAAAGGTATGTTTTGTCTGGAGCCTATACCAGGGTCCTGTGATACATAATTAAAAATAGTTGCTCGAAATGTTTTCCATGCGTTTACGTTTTAAATACCTACCTTGAATACAAATATAATATAATATTTTTACAAGATAAACGCCAAAAATACTTTCAATAATGCTGTAGAAAATAAAGTACTCGAAAAGAAATATACAATACAGATTCGAAATCTTTTAAATATCCAACGACTAGAGTCCTCACTGCACAATGCCAAGAAAAATCAACACGGCACCAGGCAGAACGACTGAGTCACGTAGGATAAAAAAGGGAAGCACTAGTCAGCTGCACTCTGTGCGCCCTTCTTCTTGCTCGTTTAATGTTACACAAATGTGCTTTACATTCCGTCCTTTATGGACCTCCAATATATTCCTCCTTGATTTTTTGTAATATAAAACGGATGAATTGTTGATAAATTTGAAGTGGGACAGAAACATAGTACGCTAGTCAAACTATTGCAAAGTTTTTCTTATCGTAAGATCCACTTGTGGATAATTATTTTTTTAGATTATTGGTATTTATGTATGGTTCTACTCTATCACTGTGCTACTACTACCTACATATATTTTAACTACCATTTAAAAACCCTACTTATGAAAACAATAGAGTTTTAAATGTTTTAATATCGAATTTAATCGTGTAACGCCAACGGCGTAGGATTTGCACTCATACGTTCACTGGTTCGAACCATACTAAATTTACAACCGTTTTGAATACTTTTTAAAACAAATATTGCTACATTGTTATTTCTCCTGGAATGTGTGTAAGCGCTGTAGTGAATACCAATGAGGATCGTGATGGTGCGACACGACAGGTGAAGCTAGTGCGGGAATATCGATTAGTCCAAGGGCTAAACGTCGATCAAAATGATTGCGAGTTTTGCAAATCGATAGAAATAATAAATAAAATATTCTAAGGTCTTGTCCTTTAGTCAAATAGGATTGTCAATTTTTTTCACCAAGTAAGGAATGGTGCTCGTGAGTCCCGCGTCACGTAGTTCTTGTGAAGAGGTTGCAGTCTGTATGTGACATTATACATATGAATATATAGTTATCAGCGTCGTTTTAGTGCCTCGTTGGTCTAGTGGTTGACGTATGCGACTGCCGATCAAGAGGTCTGGTATTCCAATCCCGAGTCGGGCCAGAAGTGTTACTGAGTTTTTCTTATTATAGAAATATTTAATAACAACAGCTAGGAATTCGGGTCATGTGGTCTGAATCCCCGTGCCTCGGAGAACACGTAAAGTTATTGGTTCTGCGTCTGATCTCTCCCCGATCATGTCGGTTAACCGTCCCATCGGATTATGAGAGAGAGGTATCAGAGAGTGTACCTGTGTTTAAGCACACACTTGTGCACACATATCTACTGTATAGTTGGCTGGTCTCCGTTGAGATTTTCTACTTTTTAACCTCTTATATCATGAAAAAACACTAAAAAGGCTCCTGTGAAGACTTGGTAGGAGCTTCAGAGAGCACGTTAAGTCATTGGACCCAGTTTTCATAGACATGTATGGCAATTGTTATGGGAATTAAGTCCCCTTAAATACCGGCATCTAGTTAACCTCCGACGGATTTAATTCACTCTCAGGGCTGCTGAGGCTCAATGCCGGTCCCTCCGTGAAAAAATTGATATAGGTTAAACCGACTAAACTAGTTACCAACCCAAATCAACTTAGTAAGAATAAAAGCTAGTAACATAATGAAGGATTTGTTAGATATTGCAGAAAATATTACTTTGCAAACTTATGTTAAGTCCCATGTGATTACTGACAAGCCTAAATTGTATTTTTTTCAAAATTTTGAATCTAGTCTCGTGGTCTAAATTCTTGTACGCCGACCACATAAAATGCAAAGCCAATTTACAAAAAAAGTGAGAAATGAAACATTTTAATGTCAGTATATTAATAATATAGACATAAATATTTCTTTTTTTCACGTCTGAAATTTTTTTGTGGTTGTACACTTGTTTCAAACGAGTATTTCTTTTTTGGCCTACTTCCAATTGTATAAGCAATTATATATGCTTTTTTAATTAGGAATTCGATGACGTAAGCCCCTTTTCAACTTGTTATTTATTTATTTTTTCCATCCAAAACGATTTTACTGAATAATAAATATTCTTTATTGTATTGGCAAAGGCCACCTTGTGCACATTATATTACATTTCAATTTAGAAGCTCCAAACAATAAACATAAATCCTGTAATCCGTATTCGGTTTTCAAAACCCATAAATAATTCTAACAGCAACATCTAACCGACGCTTATCAAAATGGTGGCTGTTACAAAATGGCGTCCTATGATTTGTGACGTCACACGAGCCATGGCTCGATGGGCACATTAGCGCCCTCTGCCCCATGGTTATGTAAATCATTGGGCGGGTTCAGCAGTTAAGAGAAATGTTGATGGAGATACATTTCACAGGTTATTGTTACGTTTGTAATCGAATTTTGAATATAAAATTATTTCAGAGCAAAAATTGACACGTTAATGCCAATTTTCATGTTCATTGTATTCATTTGTAATTTATAGTACATAAAAAATATTGATATTTAATCACGCGAAAACTTCAAAAACGAAATTTCTACATAAAATTATTAAAAAATAGAGCAGAATTCAAAAAGATTTTACAATTTTCGGTGACGAATACTTTACATATTTTATGTAAAAATATGTACTATAAAAAATATTATTTACGCAATCTCAGCCAGTCGGCTTTAACCTTCTTTCCATTCACCTTGGCCTTTCTAAGGGACTTGAAAAGCTGTGGAATTTTTATTTATGATACAAAGGACGTACTGAGAATAAAAGGCGTTCTTGAAATTATGATTTTTCTTTAAAATTCTTAGAAATACCTTTTTTAACTTATAAAAGCATGAATTGTGCTTAAAATTCTAAGCTATCGTAACTTTTAGTCTAACTTTTATTACCATTGGGCACAAAAATGGTAATAACATTTGAAATGTTGAAATTATAGAAGAAACTTTTTTTTGAGTCATGCCAATTTTTTTTAAATTATCTATCGAGTTAAGATCAAATGTATATCATTTATGTCATCATCTTCATCAGCCTATCGAGTCCAGTGCTGGATATAGGCCTCTGCAATTGCTGGCCACTTGGTTCGATCCTCGGCTTCTCGCATCCATCCACTATTTCTGTATATATTTACAATTACTGTATTTGGCAAGCGGCTAGTACTCAACCAGTTAGATAATCCGAGCCTCTAAATGCAACGGTGGCACTGGTAGTCTTCCACAGGCTGTCTGATAACTCCAAAAAAAATTTGTTGATGATCCTAATGTATGCATTCCTTTTACTTCATGGGGATGCTTTGATTCTTAAGGAAGTATATAGGGTACTCTTTCGAGGAGTTACGGTCAAAAGCTAGGTACTCGTTAGCGACATTTACCATCAAATAAAATTCTCGTGTCGCGGTATTTGCTACCAAACTCCTTCGAAACGGCTTAACCGATTTTAATGTAATTTTGTGTGCATATCAGGTAGGTCTGAAAATCGGCCAACATCTATCTTTTGAACGCCGAATGATAAGGGTGAACAGCTCCTAAATATATTTAATTTGTTTCACAAAATAATGGCATAACAACGCTTGCCGGATCAGTATGTACTAGACATACATAAAAATTAAAACCAGTAATAAAATCTTAAGTTGATAGCTGGATTCAGATATAAAAAGATGCTATATAATATACAATAGTGGGAAATAAATACAATTGCATTAGATACGAGCAAACTCGACATTTAAAGGTACCCAGTTCGACTGCTGTTAGCCAAAAGGCAATTGCTAAGTATTCAAGCTGAGATTCCAACCGTGAGTCGGAATATTGCAGACTGTATTAGACTTCGGAATGTCAATAGATAACACTCAAGTGTTAATTGATACTCTGTAGTTGTGCATTTAAAGTCACAATAGTTTGTTTTTTTAATAATAGAGGAGATAGAAATCAGAAAACAACTAGAACTGACTATTCGACTGCCTCTGTGCCGCAGTGGTAGCGAATGCGACTGCTGTGCTAGAGGTCTCAGGTTGGATTCCTGAGTCGGACCAAATGTTTGTATGATCTGCATATATTTGTTTCGGAGTTTGGGTGTTTTCTATATATAATATATATGTATTTACAAAAAAAAGTATATAAGTATTAATATCAGTTGTCTAGTACCCCTAGTACAAGCTCTTCTTAGTTTGGGACTAGATGGCGTTGTGTGTTAAAATGTCTGAAAATATTTATTTATGTCTGAAATATTTACTATTTAACTTCAACTTCATTCATCACTTTTCTGCAGTAATAAGTATGGACAATATAACTTTCTGCTTTGAAATCGGATAAGAGTTTTAGAGTGAAAGTATATTACTGGTACATTCCGTAAAGTTCGGTTCAGAAACAGTTAAATGCGGTTCAAAAGCTAAAGTTAATTTCGTGTTGATACAAAATTTATAGACAACATTAAGGACGGAACTTATTAATCCTATTTTACACGTTCTATTTTCTTTGTATTGTACTTACATAATCATGATAAGCATAATGCATGCAAACTTTTTATTTCCAATATTGACTGATTGACAGCACGGTTGCCCACTAATTTAAAAGGTCACTACACCGTTTTCTACTTCACCAAGTGTTGTAGGTTCAAATCACACAGGACAACGCTTTGTGTGTTCTTGTTGTTCTGAGCCTGGGCGTTCTTTGTGTCCGTATCACACATGTTTGTAAAGTCCCCCGCGGGACAGTATATTATATTCCTAATGCGGGAGTTGTTCCTAATGTTGTGTGTAAAATGATCCCAATTAATTTGGATGGCAATATTTTATATGGAAATTAAAGTTCTTAAACCAGGAAACGACTACAGAATCGAGTAATTACTGTCAGTAGCAATCTAGTTGTCTAAACGGAAATTTTATAAACGTATCTGGTATAGAATAATCATCATCATCATCAGCCTATCGCATACCACTGCTGGACATAGGCCTCTCCAATTTCACGCCACTTAGTTCGATCTATGGCTTCTCGCATCCAGCTCCTTCCAGCCGTCTTGCGCAAATCATCGCTCCACCTGGCCTGTGGACGTCCTACATTACGTTTGCCGAGACGGATAATAGAATAATAACGTGATTAATATATTTCCATCCAATGATTTGATATTAGTGTACCAATACAAAATTTGAAAGAACCAATGGAAGAATAGAAGGTACCAATAGAAAATATCACACCATTCAATTTCCTAACTAGTTAGAGAGCGAAGTGTTTCTCATGTTTAAGCTCAATTTCGTTTCGCAATAGAACAATAGCGCAGCGGAATCTCAGCAGAGACAATATTTTAGTAAGCTGAAATGTTGAAATTAAATTATGCGAAAGCGAAGAGCCCGGTTATTTCAGCACTTCCGCCGGATATCAGTTTGGTTATAATTTCCACTTTGTTGTTCTTTATTTGAATGCAATTTTTATTTCACTTTGATATTCCTTTTGGAATTGGAATTAGGTATTTACTATTGTAAGTTAGGTAGCATTTTATCGATGGGTTATTTATATTTTTCATATAGGTAAGTTTGTTCGTTTTTTTGTAGTGATGAAAATGAATTTTAAAGGTCTCGCATTGGATGTTGCTTTTTCTTTAAGCATACGTGTAAGTATGTGATAAAATACCAGTATCTATAGCAAACTAAAGTAAAACTAAATAAAGTTCTTTAGCCAACAATAGCTAGTTAAGTTTCCATACTACTTTCAAGTAAATACCTATTTTTGAACTATAAACAGCTAAAAGTTATGCAGTCTCCGCATATAAATAAATTGTTCCCTCATCCCTTTGTTTAATAAAGTCTTCGAATTTCATCGGAATTCGAACTGTGCCTGAAGAATGACAATGAGCACTCCCCTGTACATTCAAGCGTGGGTCTAAATATGCAAGGGGTTGTCAATGATTAATGGCAAACAAAACTTAGACCTACCTTTACTAAGGCTCACTTTTCCTTGAAGCAAATAGTTTGTAACAGAATGTTAGCTTACAATGAACATTAATTTTCTTTAGTTAGACTGGCATTTAAAAAATATGTTGTCTGGCCTCGGACACACAAATCTTATAGACAGTTATAATGTTATGTTGTGATTTTATTTCAGTCACAAAACACAATTATAAATATTGATTAACAGTAAAAATATATTTTATACAGTTGTACAGCTACATGCCTATAAACTCTACAGTTTCAAGAATCATCAACAACCCATAATGTCTCACTTTTGGACTCGGATCTCCTCTCGTGAGAGGGTTAAGGCCATACGTCCCCACGTTGGCCAAGTGCGGGTTGGGGACTGGCAAGATTACGTTGTGGCTACGTCATCTTGCCGTTGGATGTTTTTAAGCCGCCCGAAGGCCTCCAACAAATCTTCACGACTGTTATCGTATGATAACAACCGGGGTCGACTGCTTAACATGACCTCCGAGTCACGGAGACCCTCATGGTAACATGCCACCAGCGGTCTCCCATCCAGGTACTGACGGTGCCATCGTTGCTTACCCTCGGTGATTGTTTCTAATCACCGAGTGCAACTGGGCTATGAGCGCCTTAATTTCAACAATAAAACAAATATTAGTCAAATTTCCCAATTTCAAAACAATTTTCAAAAAGTTATACACAGTGCAGGAACACACATCAAATGAAATACCCGGTCAGTAGTTCGTAGTTCCGGTAACTTTAATAAACTATTATTAGCCTAGTAGATTAGTAGAAATAGAAACATTACAATCATCGTATGTTACTTCTGATACCTCCGAGAATATGTGTACAAAGTGTCATGATGATCGGTTAAGTAGTTTTAGAAAGTATACCAAACAAACTTACATTCACATTTATAATATTAGTATGATAAACTGTTTCGTGCATCTTCATCAGCTTCTCTCAAAGGGAGTTTTTATATTTTTTTTAGATTTTCCCCCAATTTAACCCTTCCTAAAAATTCTACAAATATTTCAGGACTGAAATAGACCAAACCAGTCCAGCTGTTCTCGAGTCTTAGTAAGACTAACAAACAACAATTCATCATTATTATAAATACAAAAAATAACTCTGTCTATTACGCATTCACAATTAAACCATTGCACCGATTTCAATGAGATTCATCATAGAGACACTTCGATTGTTGAGGAAGGACATAGGAAGCCGCGGGCAAAGCTTGTTTTTATATATAAGAAGTAGATTCCTGTTCACTCACAAAATTTATTTATCCACGTGACGAACTGCATCTGTATCGCAGTGGTAGCGTATGCGACTGATGTGCTTGAGGTCTCGGGTTCGATTCCAGGGTTGGAGCAAATGTTTGTTTGATCTACAAATAATTGCTTTGGAGTTTGAGTGTTTCCTATTTATAATATGTATTTATTGACAAAAAAGTATGTATGTACTTATATCAGTTGTCTAGTACCCATAACACAAGCTCTGCTTAGCTTGGGACTAGATGGTGTTGTGTGATAAAAATAATGTTGTTAAATAAGAAAGGAGCAAAATTATTATGTCACAAGTACAGCTAATTAAATTTTGTGCGTCTAAAATGAGAAAAAATGAACTGCTTTTATGAAAAACCTTTTTAGATCAGTAGTTTGCGAGGTATATTTACAAAAAAATATGTACATATTTGTTCATACTTTTTACGTAAAAAATGTCAGGAACTTCATTTCGCCATACCCCAAGCCATAAGGCCCTAAGTAAATATTGTACTACGACAAACATAATAACTGTCAATTTTTTGAAGCAATTGTGCGGCTAACATTTTGTGTGCCTACCCTCTTGTACGTTATTTATTCAAATAGCACCTTTTCTAATCTCAGTTGTACCATTGATACAGAGTTTGCAAATGTAAGCAGTAATATAAAGCAGTTACATGTATGTGATCTTTATACTTTATATTTTTTCTATTGTATGCCTGCCAAAGTTACTCTTAGTAGAGTCATCTGGAGTAAAATCGAAGAGTAGGGGCCACTATACTCACTGAGAATGCAGTCAATTCAATATGGCGACCGAAACTATGGCGGCTTAATGACATGCTTTTTCACGCCCGCTTGAAAGACTCGAGACCATAACGGGAAGGATCATTTTATATGATTATAGAATCCTTTCCTTGAGGATGTAGGTTACGTAGACTTACACACACGTCTACTCTCGCCGACGCCTCTCGTTATAATACCGTGTACAAGACTGGACGTCTATATATGAGTGAGCGAGTGAGTAAATGAGTATCCTAGTCATGTGACTGGATTGATGTGAATGCACTGCAATGGCTGTCATGGGTTGTAGTAGTCCTTCTATCAGGTGATTCGTCTGCTCTTCTCTCTCTCTCTCTCTCTCTGATTTTGCTTCTCAATGCTGCTTTTATAAGATTCGTTAGTCTAATTAATCAGTACAAAGACGGTAACATACACTGTACAAGTTTAAGTTAGTTGTAACTCTGTTGTATCCAAGTTTGGAGCTAAGTTAGTGCTCGCCACTTAGCGAGTCGAGAGATAATCGAGGACCTGTTTATGTGTTCGGTTACTTGAGCATCTCTTTTGACTACATCGCATGTCTGCTAATAGGTTAACTAATATTTCCTATAGTACACATATCATTTTCAACCTTAATCTTTAATGGTTATTAAGTTGAAATTTAGTTTACCCATTACATCACCATCGCTACAAAATTTTGTTCTATATTGTATAGATAATGTAAACACATTTGACGAAATAATAATAAAAAATATATAAGAAACCAGCTGACCCATCGAACTTTGAACCGCCGTACTATTTATATAAATATTTTCAAAATTTCCGTATTAATATGTTTTAGTTTTTATACACGTCTTAGTTTCTCACGGGCAGTGTATACTGGCGAAAATTTAACACTTCCAATTTTGTTTTAATTCCTCTATACAAACCTTGTTCTGACGAAAACAAACACACAAAAGAAAGAATTATCCAATTGGGTGAAGTCGATCAAAAGTTATACGCGTACATACATTTCGGTGATGCATTTTATTTATCTAAAGACATATAGTTGTCTGTTTAATCTATCCATAGTCCATAATAGTCTAGCCTATGTCGCCCAGGCTATTATTACGAAACTATTGACACCTCATTAATTTAAATCGTTTCGGTAAGTTAGACTCAGTGCTACGTATAAGCATTCATAGACTTCCAAAAGAAAGGGTAATAGACCCTTCCTTTCTCTCCTGTTCTCTTCTAGTAAATCTAACCACTTGGTTCTAATAAATTAGAACGTCATTATTGGCTATTGTATTTCCTTTTGTTTTTTTGACTGGGTAAAAACAAAAACCGGTCTAAACATGTTATTTAGACTTTACCTTTATCTGAAACATTTGAATCTTTTATGTCGGATCCGGTTTCGATTGCGAACTGATTTTTAAATTAAACTTTTTTTATGGAATAGGGGGCAAAAGAGCAGACTTATCTTGATGTAGTCTGATGGTAAGTGATCAACGCCGTCAATGGACGCAACACCAGATGCGTCACTGACCTCTGAGGGATGGGGGAGGGGTTGGGGTATGGGCCTCCGGTATCGTCACTCACTCGGTGAACGCCGATTTTCTTTGAAGCCGTGGAACTAATCTTGTCGAGCCCATTCGTGTCGAATCGTGACTTTCCCACGGTAAAATTGATACAGATAAGGTACATAGTTAAATTTCATGATATTTACATGGAAAATTTTATTAGTTCATACACCACCCTGTAATAAACTAGCAAACAAATTTGGCAGAAAGCTTTTGTGCATTCAATGGATACTGTGAAGTAAAATAAATAGAATGATATTTTTGTCTCAGTGGCAGTGCATTTGCCTTGTAAACTGGATTTCACTGTCAGGTTCTTGTTCAGTGAAAACATAAATAATTTCTACTATTGTTTTTCTTTGATCATTCTCGAATATTTAAGTAACATCTATGAAAAAATCGGATAAATAAAAAATTCTTTTCTTTTTAAAAGAAAGTCATTTTCAAAGTCAACAGCTGTTAAGTATGTCCATGTTCTTTTTCTAACGCATCAAAGAACCGTTTTCCAATTACGACGGCATCCCAAACAAACGTATTTGTGTCGTTTAGCACCCAATTTGTTATTCGGAACGGTGCTACTTATTTTTGTCAGTGTCTGTGAATAATTTGCTCGTGAAACTGAACGCGACGAAATTAATTGTTCCGCTGTTAGGCTTCGTATCTCGCTGAGGACTTTTTACAATTTTACGTGCAAGTAGCTATTTAATTGTAGGGTGATGAGCGCTTTTGGAAAATAATATATTACTTTTAAAGTTATGTGAGAACAAACCGTGTATGTGCTGTTTCTCTGCCATTTATTTTTTTCATAACGCAT
This sequence comes from Hyphantria cunea, assembly GCA_003709505.1. Lineage (NCBI taxonomy): Eukaryota > Metazoa > Arthropoda > Insecta > Lepidoptera > Erebidae > Hyphantria > Hyphantria cunea. The sequence goes on from PKRV01000425.1 coordinate 694,878, forward strand.
TGTCAATGAATTGCAAAATTATGCTACTGTAATAATGCGGTGTAATGTCGAAGGTTTCTGTTTCTTGCAAAACTTTCACTTTTAACGTGTCTGGGTTTAATTTGCCTTGGATTATTTTATATGTTTGTCTTACGTCTCCGGGATGATGTATAAGGCCAGTGTTAGACATTGCTCACCTAGTTTGGTCTCAGACGGTCATGTAGCCAGTGTGATGAATCTTTTTTTTTATGGAATAGTGGGCAAACGAACTGATGTATAGACTGGTGGTAAACACCATAGGCGTCACCATAGGTGGAGATTATGGGGTATATGGTTTTCTGTGAGGCTGCGGTATCATTCCGGTCGAGCCGGCCCATTCATGCTGAAGCGTGGCTCTCCCAATTTTATAAATAATTTGAATACTTAAAGACTGTCTACACTGAAATAATATTTTACTTATAATCTATAACAACAATCGTGAACAGTTTTAATTAATCGTTTCAGTGAGCGATGAATATAAAATGATGTGAACCTACCACCATCGATATATGAAAATTGAAACGAAAAAGAGAGAGTTTTGTTACACTATAAATTCGGATTCACCTACGTACAATTACACTTCAATGTTACAAAGAAAACTTTGATTAAAATAATTAGTAAATAAAAATAAATGTAAATTCAAATGAACTGGTAATATAACAAGATCTCCAGGTTTCATTTAACAAAATTACCTCAATCAACTTACATAATAAGCCGCACAGAAATAGGCCAATAAGCTATTTATTTAACCTTTGTACTGAGGTATTCACTGAAAATTAAATGAAAACCAATTCAATTGTACAGACCATTACATTTTTATTCTTTTGAGTCACGCTTTTTTTCTGTATACGAAGGTCTGGAGCTATTGGATTAACGGTTGGACTGTAAGGTGATACTAATTTCATTCCATTTGGCTTTTAATTTTCATCCTTTTTGTAATATTACTTTTCGGAGAACGGTTGTGTTCAACTTGTGACAATGTATATCGTGTTAAGTATATTAGTAGATATTTTGATGGAATGCACACGAAACCAATAACTTAAAGATTGCTTGCTTGATGATAAGTTGATGGATTTTGGAAAATTTAACAGTATCCTGAGGAATCCTTTGACAGATACCGCTAACTCTTTTTCTGGTTTGTATATTGAGTATCTGGGAATTAAGTAAAATAAAAAGTGGCTATGATGAAGCGACATAGTCATAATTATTATAATAACTTTATTTATTTCTCATCACAGATGTGTGCAGTATAGTCTAGATGCTTAATCTAAAATATATTTGCAACAAATATTTATGAACGACTGGTTCCCGAGATAGGTATTGGATAATATGTAAGGTTTTTTTTTCTAGTAAATAAATATTATTTCTAGACATATTTGTTGTAAAATCAGAAAGGCCACAATTTTAAGTAAATTGTGGCTAAGATCCGTAAATAAAGATAAAAAGTATATAAGTCTATCTGACATTAAAATCTCATTATTTTTAATGATTTTATTTATTTGTCTGGCCAGTGCGAAATATGTTATAATCTCTTTTTTCCTTAGAAAAGAGGGCTATGTCCAGCACTGAACTGACTGTTGTCGATGTTTATTATTATTTTTTCCTCTTTTTGCTTCCCTACTTTGATACTATCGTATAATTGGTTTACACCGCGTCATATTAAATTTTGTTTTGAGAACCTTCATTTACTGAAATTACTTAATATCCTCAATTTTTTATTTTATTTCAATCGGTTCGGCGACTTATTGAATATATACGGTATAGATACGGAGGCAAAAGTCGCTGCACGGATGTGGAAAGGGCGACCCTTGATAAGGGAGACCTCGAAAAACCCACATAAGTGAAACCGCATATTCCTTTATAAATAAGGGATTTGCCAACCCCTTGCGGGCGTTCACACTAAAGCCATAATTAAAACTATTTGTTTCTTTGTTTGTAATTCATTTAATGTCAAGTTGGTACTACCAATCGACCAGTGATATCATGACATCACAGAAAGTCGGTGTACAGTAGTTTTTTCATAGCTTTTACCGAGTAAATGATTTTACTATTTTATTTTTACAGAGTTATGAGAGCCAATCCTTATTTTTCGGCAGTTTAGGGCCTTGGGTGAAACATAGATAGACTGCCAAAACTATTGTCTTTTCTTCTAGCTTCGTAAGGTAAATAAAGAATGTCGATTGGCTTTTACAAAATTTCTAGAGTAAGAGTATAAAGTTGGAAGGTTACATACCTATAATGCACACGGTTTAAAGTTATAGTACATTATGAAGTAAATTAATTTCTATATTTTCTGCCCAAACGCCTTTAGACTTTATTTTAATACTGAAATTTACCTACGGCGAATAGTGCTAGAAACTACAATCGTATGTACGTATATACGTACATGTGTGAATTTTTTACCCAAGTGATTTTTTTTAATAAACTTTGTAATGAATTTTGTTAAAATGTATGATCCTCGTCAAAATAATGCTTTCGAAGCCCAACTGTATCGATTCGCCTGCTTACAGAAGATTTATAAACTCCATTAGTCATTCGCTCTTTTTTCATTCTGTTTAGTCTTAATCTATTTCACATTCTTGTCATCACATTTTATTTCAACTCACATCATAATTTATCAATTCTCACCCAGCAAACTTTGTTTTGCCATATATAAAAAAAATGAGAAAGAAATATTTAAGGGCCAACCTTATTGGGGCCAACCCCATTTAGGGGTATTAAAAATGGATGTTGGCCGATGCTCAGACCTACCCGATTTGCACACAAAATTTCATAAAAATCGGTCCAACCATTTCGGTGCCACAAGAGAATTTTATATATTAGATAGTTAGTGTAGGCAAACATTAGGTGAATTTGTGTACTAAACCAAGGAAAGAAACATGCTAAGTTTTAAACTTTCGCTTTTCAATATTTACTAATTATTTTCACGGAAATTAACGTCAGCCTTTCAATACGGCAAGTGCAACCTGGCCGAAACGTCAGGCAAATCAGAGGTATGTAATACCTTTAAATAAGTTATTGCATTAATTCCCGTGAAAATAATTATTATAAGGAAAGAAACAGATCAGTTCATTGCAATCTATAGGAAAACCTATCAAAAACGTTACTCATATGGTAGCATTATTTCTTTACAAAACTCACCCGGATCCGCGCTAAAAGGATAAAAAGAGATAAAGGACTATTCTATTCGAAAAGATGAAAGTTCCTTTTAAAAGAACTAAATGATCTTATTCTTTGATCGTCTAAAGAGCTTCGGCTAGAACCATTTGTAATATCCAAAGAATATGACACACTGTTTTTCTAAAAAAAATGTGTAGGAATTGGTTTGTCATTCTCACGAATGTAGTCTCAGAATTAAGACATTTTAGCACCCACATATTTTGATAGCTATGTTTTAAAATATAAAAATAACTTACTTTACACTCATTATTGCAAATCTTACTATCATTTTTTTCTTTATAGCTTCAAACTTCTAACGGGTTATTTATTAAATTTATTAAAGAAATTCATGCACACATGTACATACATCGACGATAGAGCCAATCTTTGAGTGATGTAAAAATTTTGTAAAATAGGTGCACTGTGAATGCCTCGGTGCGCAGTGGTAGCGTATGCGACTGCTGTGCTTGAGATCTCAGGTTCGATTCCCGGGTCGTACCAAATATTGTATGATCTGCAAAAAATTGTTTCGGAGTTTGGGTGTTTTCTATATATAATAAGTATGTATTTACAAACAAAAGTATGATATTTACCAATAACACAAGCTCTGCTTAGCTTGAGAATAGATGGAGTTACATGTTAAACCGAAACATATTTTTGTTTTTCTTTTTTGGTTAGTTCTGTTATAATTTTCTTTGGTAAATTCAGAGAACTGACATGAAATCAACTTAAAAATATAACAATATATATACACAAAAGAATATGGATACATATATACTAATACTTAAACTTTGCATTCGTACACTGTGAACACTAGGTTGTATTTTTATTATTTATTGTTTGCCTGCCAACTCGTCAAGAGGTAAAGTTCTTGACGTTCTATTTGAATGAGATACGACTTGTTGACATCCTGATTTCGAGAATAGAGTGTCTAGAGTTATTACCTCATCTATTTTCGCAGTAGTAGTAAAAAGAAATGCTCTAAAACTACCTGAATATTTGTCTGGTGGCCAATAACTTTTCATATTCTCGTAAATAAAAGTTAAGTATATATATAAAGACTTGTTAGTAGAATCGAATCATCTTATCGAAACGAAAACATTACGAAAACCTTACCCTAAAGACAATGATTAAATCAGTTTAGACTTATTTGTTACAGGACTAGTTCTTTCATAAACCAATTTATATTTTATATGCTCTTAAAAACACTAGTATTTCTTTCGTAAATAATCGTCCTTGATCTCTTAACATTATCACTTTCGGTTTTATAAAGTAACCATAAAAATGTGCTCGATATTTACGCAATGTTTGTATTTACTTTATTAAACAAATAAAATTAACGAGAATATTTATGGGCAATCCTATTCATCTCTCCAATAAACGGAAAATCAAATATTTCTGAAATAGTTACCGTAGGGTTAGCACTTATAAATTGTTGGAAATTATAAATCCAATGCATTCATAATCATTTATAATTTTCGTTTGATGATGATGCCCCTATAAGAATGTTTTAAATTCATCCATACTTAGAATGTAAAAGTATATTCGTTCGTTTTCGATTTCACGGCCAAACTGCTGCACGATTTCAATAAAATTTGGGATGGGGATGCTTTGATTCTCGAGGAAGGACATAGACCACTCTTTACTGCGATAACTGACATAAACACGGGCGGAGCCACGTGCAAAGGCTAGTACTATCTATGATGTCTTCAAAGATTTTGACAATTCACATTTAGTGTATTGAAAGTCGTTTGTACATTGTATATATTTTGTATTCGGCAGTCAAATGTAATTCCATAGTGCTCATTTTCGTATTGTTTTTGTTAAAAATCTAATGTGTCCTGAGTAACATGACCTTTTCTTTTTTTTGGTAATCTGCATTGGTTACATGGTCATAAATGTTGTCATACGTTTTATCTACTTATAATCCAACATGTAACTGTTTTTTGTTCCACTAAATTAAATAAAATGTAATATATTATTTGGGGTCAGGGGTTCACACATAATTTTTTTGACCAATAAAATTATTCAAAGCAAAAATCATTTCATTAAAAAAACATATTAAAATTAAAGATAACGAGGTTACCTGCCAATTGAATTTTTGAAGGAAAATACGGTCCAATAAAGACGGAGGTATGTGCGTGTTTTAATAATTTTCCTTGTGAGGTTTTCTAAGTTGTTTAAATCTTGCCAAACAGTCAATAACAACACACTTTACAATGAATGGCACGACTTGGTTTTGTCCCTTAAATGAAATATGTAACATTACATGTTATGTACCTCATGACTGTTGTGTAGCCCTATTGCCAGGCACAACACGATGCACCCTATTTTAGGACATTGGGAACAATGTTTGCATTCCAGCAAAATTGAGTGCAAAAATATTGTTTTTTTATTTATTAGCCCCTTTCAATACTTTTTTTATATAAAAACAATATCCCAATTTGCATATTGCTTTGCTCTCGTTAATTGTTCTGTTTATTTTCAATTTAAATATTCCTTTAACATAATATTTATTTTTACAAGTAAATTAAAATTGAAATATCTTTTCGTACTCAAAATATTTGTGTTTACAGCTTTTTACGAAATGCGTTTTACAGTATATACGGTATTTGCATCAAAAAATCAATCAATTTTTAAACTTTTGTCTGTCTGACCGTCTGTATGTACCAGCTAATCTCTGGAACGACTGGACCGATTTTGACGGGACTTTCACAAGCCAATAGCTAAGAGTATTTTTTGAGACTAACTTTATCGCGGCGTTACCCTTTTATGTTAGTTTAAAGTTACAACAACAACCGCTGGTAACACCGTGGATCTTAGCAATAGACTTGCTAAGCTCCACGGTGTTACTAAAATTCAACTCGTCATAAAGATTATTAACATCGTTATTGTTCCTTTATAGATAGAAGTTGATATTTTCATCCCCTAATTAATTGCTTAGGGGTGGAATTTTTAAAACTCCTTTCATAGTGCTCACTTACGTTATATAAAGAACATACATGCAAAATTTCAGGATTCTAGGTTCGGAAGGTTGGGCTGGGCGTTGATCTCTGGGTATCTTAGTCAGTCGCTTACCTTTCTATTTTATATATATATATAGATTCAATATAAATGTATTTCATAATCTTGTTTTCTTTTACAGGTGAGTCACCAGCCCGCCAGTGTTCTTATGTAAAAAATATTGTAAGTGGTAATGTAAGGTTAAATGTTTATGTTTTGTAGTGTTTTATCTAATAATTATTTTCAAGGGAATTAACGCGATCACTTATTTAAAGGTATTACATACCTCTAATTTGCCTGAGTTTCGACCAGGTTGCACAGGCCGTGATCATAGGCCTATCAGGTGATAGGCCTATGATCACGGCCGGTTGTAAGTACAATACCTGTAAATACGAGTAAGTGATCGCGTTAATTGCCTTGAAAGTAATTAACAAGTCATGAAACGCAAAAGTTTAAACGTTATTGTTGTATCTAAACAAACTTCAAAACCCCTAAGAATTATAGCTCGGTATCTGCCGAGGTGTCCTCTTAATTGACATCTAAACAAATTCGAAAATAACGTTGTAAGCAGTGTGTTAAGCTTTCACAGCCAAATCGATTTCAATGAAATTTGTCATAGGGGTACTTTGATTCCTGAAGATGGACATAGGCTGCTCTTAAACGCGAAAACCGATATACATGCGAGCGGAGCCAAAAGCTAGTCATGAATAAATATGTTATGGATTAGATACTTTGTGAAATAAATGTTTTACTAAAATATAACTTAATCCATACTAATGCAATAAACTCGACCGAATCTCAATCTGTCTGTTAGCTTTAAAGGCTAAATTGCTGCACCGATTTCAATGAAATTCGGCTCTTAGATTTTTAGAAAGGACGTATGTTACTCTTAATTGCGGTTACCGACAAATACGCCCCTGGGACCGCAGGCTTTACCTAGTAGGCTGTTTCATGCCTCGCTTTTATTAATATAAATTTGAAGCTATCCGTAAGAAGGTAAGGAGAAAGGAATGCAATGATAGAATAGAGTTATTGCTCCTGTTGCCGGGAAAATATAAACAGTGGTATAAACTTGAATTTACTTACATAAAACTGTATTAATGACTAGCTAACGTAATGTCAGAGTTCTAAGAACTAATATTTTTTTCCGGTTTTTAAAATATTTTCCTTGAATGCACTCTATCTATTGATTTTGGTGTGATGTTTTATAGCCTTCTCCGTTATTAGTCGAAACATCGAGTTCGTTTAATATTGGACAATCCAATTCGTAGTAACCTTTTTTTACTGATTGAAAAACTTAGATTCACAAACAGCCAGCGTACGATGAAAATGGAACATTACACAAAAATATACTCCCCCTAACTTCCACTGCAGGAAGGAAGTTTTAGTCTATGGCCGTTGGCTAAAACATTAATACCATAAAATATATTTGGCATATTTAAAAAGTTCTGGGTTCTGTACCAAAAGCAATTTACTTTGTAGGTATTCTTGAACAAAGGAGCGACGCAATATTGTCGTAACGAATTCTCAACGATATTTAGACCGTCTTATTTTATTACGGTTCCATGAAGACAAGGTGAAAATATTATTGCGAACGTACTCGTATTTTAATTTTACTCGTCCGATTGAGTTGAGTTAAATCATTTTTGTGATAGTAAATTTTAAAGTTTGATCTTTAATGAATATCGTTTTTAATATATTCCAATTGGCTGCAGGGAACGTGAAATGATGTATTTGAAAGGAGGCATACGTATCCAGTAATAAATATAAGTTATTTCGGACATCTGGGACACTAACTACCTACAAAATACGAGTATACACACTCCGATACAATTATTTGCAGATCATACAAACATTAAACATACAGTTCGACGGAATCGTACCCGAGACTCCAAGCACATATGTAATTCAATGTGATGCCTGACGGTACTTTTAAGTCAATAATACGTAGTTGTTATATGTGAATAACTAGCAACCCGCCCGGGCTTCACACGAGTCCGTCACAGAAAATATAATGTAGCCTATGTTTCTCTATCGTGTGCGGCTTAATTTTGTCCGACGTCTTTGACAAATATCGTTTTATCCGATATATTCAATGATTCATCAAGTTGTATACAAAAACTTTCCTCAAGAATCTGTCTATCTATAAGTAAAAACCGCATTAAAATCTGTGCCGTAGCCTATTAGTTTATTACAAACAGACAGACGCGAAAAAAAGTCGAAAAAATCAAAATTCATGGATTGTGGTGTCAAAATAAGGAAATTTTAACGGTGATTACGTATATATATAACTTATGTGTTTGTTTTGTGTCATATTGACGAAGTCGGGATTTATTTTTTAATAATTCATTACTTTTTAAATTTTGGTATCTCATCTGAATACAATTTATTGAATAAAGTTAAGAATCTAAACAACGCTTTGATTGTTATAACTTTATGAGAGTTTATGCTGGTATCGCCAACTTGTAAAATTAAAGATTAATTAAATTACTCAACATTCAAACCAACTGCATAAATGAGTAATTATTTTCAAACTGGCAATATATTAAGGGGAATAAAAATATCATTTGTCAGGGGTCCACCTTTAGCCCGCCCAACGATTTACTTACGCAACTTCAGTAGGGGTCGTCCCATGAAATCACATTTATTCTTAAGATTATTCTGAAAGTTTGATCTTTAGAATTTGTATTTTTACTTGTAATTTGAATAATAAATATTCTTAAGATTTTTGAAGAAGACGATTTTAAAAACAAACTTATATTTTGTAGTATGTATCAATTGTTACAATCTTTAAAAAGCCGATTAAAGAACTATTTTAGGTGAGGTGAAAAATCTTGCGTGTGATGATATAATATGGAGACTCATTCGAGCAATGTGTAGATGACTAGCTTTTGGCTGCTCAAAAAAAGGTTATCTGCCATAGCCCGACATTAATCGAATCGATTAATATCGAGAAAGGCTGTAAAAAATTACGTCTAAACCAATAGAAGTTAAGCATCAATGGAAAATGTTTCAAATATAACTTTTGAGAGCTCTGTGATAACGTTAACTAGTCATTAATACAGTTTCATGTAAGTAAATTCAAGTTTATACCACTGTTTATATTTTCCCAGCAATTTCTAAGAGCAATAACTGTATTCTACGACTTCATTCCTCTTTCCTTCCTTTCTCATCTATACCTACAAGTTTACACTGAACACAGCGTGGTATTTATTATAAACCCTACCAGTTTTTGACTGCGGCCCCACTTGCATATATGTCGGTGATTGCGGTAAAGTAGCCTAAGTTGTTCCTCAAGAATCAAAGCATTTCAATGTAATAATTTCATTAAAACCGGTGTAGCGGTTAAGTCCCGAAAGCGTTACATTACGAACTCACGTATAGCAATTAAAACAAAGCATTACGAATTTAACATATAAACTCATTCTGTGTCATAAGAGTGTAATGCGTTGGCCCATTTTTTTATTATGTAATGGGCAAACGAGCAGACGTATCGCCTGATGGTAAACGATTACCGCTGCCCATGGACATCCGCAATACCAGGGGCGTCACAAGTGCGTTGCCGCCCTTGGGGGATGGGAAGGGGTATTAGGGGAAGGGTTGGATTATGAGTCTCCGGTATCCTCACTCACTCAGTGAAACACAGCCCAGGCGCTGTTTCACACCGGTTTTCTGTGAGGCCGTGGTATCACTCCGGTCGAGCCGGCCCATGCATACCGAAGCGTGGCTCTCCCACGGTCAGAGGCTTTTGAGTACCAAATGAAGATTAGTACGCTTAAAGGCCCCGAAGCCTTGTGAAAGACCGTGTGCTATGGCATAAATTCGAATAGGTCTATATCCAACAATAAATAAATAAATATTTCGTTATCGTTGTGTATAACAACGCCATCTTCACAATCACATCTTCATCAGTCCCAAGCTAAGCAGAGCTTGTGATTATACAACTGATATATAAATACATATATATTTTTTTTGTAAACACATACTTGTAATAGATAAAGAAAACATCCAAACTCCGAAACAAATATTTGCAGATCATACAAACGTTTGGTCCGACCCGGGAATCACAGCAGTCGCATACGCTACCACTGCTTCATCGCCAACAATGTACTGCTGTGGGCTGATTCTTATGACCGTAGCGTTGGGTTTTAATATGTTTTAGAAACAATTTTAAATACTACAATAAATAAACAAGTGCAGTTGTTCAACAAGTCATACAACTTATCTAAAGCTAGCTACTTGTTTGGTGAGACTAGACGCTATCAGACTGTTTACATTAAGGAGACCTGTCCGCCTGTAATCTCAATTTTAATAACGCTCCTAACCAAGGCTTTACTTTAAGCGGTATGTTCACTTAAGTAGCTATTGTTGACGGTTATTTTGTTGTTATTTGGGATAAAAAGACGATGTTCAAAGTACTCCCGTTTTAATTTTGTTACAATTTAATCGAAATAATACGAAAACATCTCGGTGTGAATGTTTGGGTGGTTCTGGTTTTGGAGTGTTGCCGTTTTAATGGTTCTGGAGTGGAAAAACCTGGACCAAAAAACGTAGAGTAATATTAATTCGATAACTATTATTGCGAAACGTTTAGAATTTAATTGTAATTAAGTTAATGAAGCAGTTTATTTGTCTAAGAAAAATTTGTGGAGTTTCTTGTCGGTTCTTCTCCTATTTGAAATAAATCTACAAGTAAGGCATCACTCGTGATTTTTTTAATTCTACTTTCAACAAAAAACATTCTTTAGTTACATAAATCCCTGGCTGTAATAAATAATACCACGATATACGTGATTTACTGTTCTTTAAAATTATACCACTTTAACATACGCACTCAAACCTCTTTATCTTCGAATGGTTATTAAGGGACGTATTAAACCAACTTCAACTCATACTACGCCACCAAAGCGACAGTTAAAATACTAGAGAGGTAAAAACAAAAAAGGCTTCGCAATTCGCATCTTAACAAGAATCACGTTCGTGCAAAGAATTTTTTAATATTTTTACTTTTGTTTGATTTATGTCGAGGGGTTTGCCTTTGTCGTTGCACCGTCTGCCTTTGTACAAAGAATCGTTACTTTTTTGTGTTCTGATTTATCTCGGAAGTGTTTTAAACGGTATTGCCACGTTGTAAAGGCTCAGTCTCTATTTAAACGGAGTAAAATGGGGTGGATGGTGGAGAAGAGAGTTTTTGACAAGCAAGTTTTCAATACAATTGATCAGGAATTGTGAATGATTAAAATGTAACAATGAAATGAAAAAGTAAACGGTGATTAAGACGGGCATTTTAGCATTATTAAAAAATAGATATTTCAAGAAAGGATTACACTTGAAGTGGGGTTATTATAATGATAAAACATATTAGCTTCTTTTATTTAAATAACCAAATATATTACTAAAGCCAGCTCTACCGTATCCTGATAATAGGTCAGATTAGTTATATGTCATAAGTGGTTCTATCTAAAACTTATGAAAGTAGATGATAAAACTGTTATATTCGTTGTTTGACCTGAATTTGGGTTTAAACGTTTTAATAAAGAAAATTCAATAACGCTCAATCAATTCCAATGACAAAAGATAAACAATGAAATGTAAACGAAAATTGTATCAGTTTCCATTCGAGTAATAAAATCCGAAAGTTGAAAGAAAACGTTAGTCATATCAAGATGTATTATCGGATTTTTCATAGCTTGGCGGTTGAAAATCCCACATCTAACACAATCCTATCTGTGTATCCAAATCTGGCTAAGTTACAAAGGATTTGGAAGGTTGTGTGTGTGTTTGTGTCTTTTTGATGTCAGAATGTCGCCGACGCCCGGCTCTCCGCGGTCGATTTCACCCACAAAGAACCTTACGAAATGTTTTTGTTCGGTTTTGTTAGTAAAATCGAACTCCATTAATCGACTTGTGAGTTTTTCGATAAGTGTTAGTTTACCTTTAAAGTTTAAATATTAATTCTGTCTTGAATCATTCTAACTCTAAAAGTAAGATAGAGGAATAGTTCTACCTTTTGCTGTTAATAATGTTTTTTCAAACTTTCATTTCTATTCTATAAAATTCAAGGCAAGTTTAGTTGTTGGTTTTAATTGTATTTTTCTAACACAACAGATTTATTTAAGAAACAAAGCAACTAAAGTTACAGTTCCACAGAAACAAAATATTACACAATTTTCTTCTAGGTTGTACGATCTTTGTCTCCTCCATCAGATTTGTAACCACTAGGTCCACAGAAACTAATTAAGTTAACGTTCTCTTTTTCAATAACGTATCTCCAATTTTAACTTGAGATAAGTTACTAAAAAAGGGTCTTAATTTACCTTAAAAGAGTATCTACTTTTTTAGGATAACTAAAACTTGACAATAAAAAATGATCCTGCACGTCAATGAGAGTATTGAATCAATCATATTGAAAATAAAATACAGATATTGTATAAAGTGTATGTTTGACTGGAGATAGATAGGCTATTGAAAATGGCCGTAAGACTGTACTTGATAATAATTCAGTAAAACAATCTTACTTGATATTTTTCACTTTCAAGTTATAAAGCAACAAAGTATTTTTATTGTTATACTAAGTCATTGCTAAAGTGTTTTATACCCTGACTGGTAACCCTATCTAGGTTTCCAGTTCCAAAGTAACTTCATGAGGAATTCCAGGTAACAGTTTGCTGGTCAGGAGACGGTAGTAATTGGACTCGTGATTGCATGCTCACTAGTGTTTGTGTTAGTAATTATTGTGTTGTGTTGCCGTTACTGTTTGCTGTCAGTGTGCATAGATGATTAAAGATTTGAATAACCTATATATTATTTATATATTAATAGTTAAAGAGATGAAGAGAAAGAGACAAGAGAGGAAATTTTCTGCTTCAAGAACTAGCGTACTATAAATATATCGGCGTTATTACAGGTGGCTTTTTTGACAAGTCCACAACATATATAGTATATATTCTTAGAATGGGACTTGTCTTTAAAAAAAAACACTCGTTTAATATTACCAACTTTGCCTGCGGCTACGCTTAGGTTCGTTTTATCTCTAACGGAATTCATTCAAATCCGTTGCAATGACTTAGTCGTGAAAACGGAATAGACAGGGTCGCCTTTGCATTATAATATTGTATGGATTCGTATATCCTTTTAAATATAAATCTTATGTCACAAGCACAGATGACTAAACTTCTCCTAAACGGCTGAACCGATTTTAATAAAGTTTTTTGTGTCTATTTCTAAGGATTTGAGAATGACTAAGATTATAAAAATTGAAAATAAAATCATCTCGACCCGCGGTGTTACCTGCGTGCGAAGTTATACCACGGGGTTTATCTAGTAGATTAGTAAAAAATTTCTACCCTTTTATAAAAATTATGCGAACGAAAGAGTATAAAATTTGTCACAATCCACCTGAATATGAAGAAGGAGTGAAAGTTAAAAAATATATATAAATATAAATTACGGTTGAATTTCGGCCACTGGGCGACGGCTTTCAAGGTAGTAGAACCACACTGATTTCAACACGAACGGACCGGCTTGACCGGGGCGATACTAATCTTGCATAGAAAATCAACATGAAATGATGACATTGGCGCTATCGTGTTTCGTTAGTGAGTACGACACCGAAGGCCTAAATAATGCTGAAGCATCACTAGCTCGCCATGGGGTGAGTCACCATGCTGAATTGTTGCATCAACTGTATTCTCAATGAGTGTTGATGATAATGTTCTCCTAGCCGATTACCGCAGCCAGCCAGCACAGGTGCACTCTCTGTTCCCTTTCTCTCATAATCCGATGGGACGGTTAACCGACACGATCAGGGAGAGATCGAACCCAGGATCGACAGTTTTACGTGCTCTCCGAAGCACGGGGGTTCAAACCCCAACTTCCAAACTCCGAGCTATTATTAAGTATTTATATAATTAGAATAACTTAATAACACTTTTGGCCCGACCCAGGATGATATTTGAATGAGTATGGTTACTACCACTCATGGACTCTGCTTATGCTTTCTATCTAGCAGAATAGTCATTTTGGTAGTACCGTATATAAAGTTATTTTTTTTACATCTGTGAAACATTATGCATTGACTTATAGAAACAGCAGATATGTATGACATATAAAATGGTTGATTGTTAAGTTTTTAAGTATAAAAAACGTTATCATTCAAGATTAAATAACAAAGTGCGTATTTATTTATCAAATTATTTAAAAATTATGCCTTCTCACGTTCCCCTCCTAGGAATCGCAGTATATTACTCTGATAGACTTCATAGTAATATAAAGCCCATAAGAAGGCGATAAGAAGCTTGTTTATTGAGAAGGCCCTTCATAAACATGGCTTATCGCTAAAAGTACCCATTCGGACATGATATAAGCTCCTTTAGTGTTGCTGTATAACTTATACTTTTCAGATTTAAATTTCTATTAAAATAATGATCTGTTAAACTCCTGTAGTCATTGTTTCTATCAAAACTACCTGCTAGTTTTTTTTTATAATTAAGCTTTGACGTGAATAGTAATAATATCGTTATAAATTGAAATCAACCTATTATCCTCCGCTTCTGACGTAGTTCTCTTCCAATAAACACTACAGAACTCAATTGTCAGCACTCCTCATTAAAATTTTGCTCGAAGGAACATATAACACATGGGCTTATATGGTCCTACGAGTCAATAAAACATTTGGATCAACATCAATAAATATTACACTTGTGTTTAACGTAGAATATATATAAAGGTAATTCTATTGTATCAAATTAGTTAACTGAGCCATAAACAAGTTCTTATGAGTAATTAATTGCTTTTACTTAACTCATTCAATAAAACCAAAGCAACCATCAGTCCATAGTGCCATAAACAATTCGAAACATGCGTAAACAATCGCTGCAAGATGTTTACCAACTACCCGCATTTAATCACTGCCCGTAAACTGTGCTGGAACCAATAGTACACGAATTCACTGGCTTGTGTACTCTTGTGCACTGTGTGCTGTGTACTGACAGTGACAGGTTACGATGTATCGAAGGTAATGCCATGGTCAAGTGTGGAATGGAAAGGTTTGTAATGAAAATTTTGTGAGCGGTTTTTATTGTTACAAAGATCCATGTTGTGTGGTTTTTTAGTGGTTTAATTAGCTCAAGAAACTCATTGAAATATTATGAAACAATCAGTTTCTGAATACAATGAAGGTACATAACAATCGTCTTTATAATATTCCCTATACAAATCGGACTACATGAACAGAAAGACGTTTATAAAACCTCAAAACAATGCGTTAGATCCAAAGTATTCGCAACAAAACAATCGTAGCATAACGTAGCGTAGGTTCCAGACATGCTACAATGGATTTCGTAGCACTTCTAGAATAAATTGTGCTACAACAGTACTGTTACAATTTCAATTTGAATTCAAAGAAAGTTGTTTGTGTGGGTATTTGTAGCTATTTTTAGCCTTTTATATGATACGGAAATAGTATATAGTGCGTTTTGCCAAGTATTTGAATGACCTTTCTAAAGTAAGTTTCTTTGTGTTGTTTGGTGCGGTTGATAGTTCAAAACTAACACTTCAGCTTAGTTCTTGTTGCCTAGTACTTATAATGAGCTGTATTGGAAACTAAGAATGGTCTATGAAGATCCTAGTGCTCATGAAAGCTTACAAAATTTTTCTAACCTATAACTTTGGCGCTGTCAATAAATCCACGAATACTGTTTACTAAACTGAGAATGAAGCTACAATTTTGGACAGTAACGTGCTTTGAACTTGTCCATAATTTCTCGTGATATTTTATGTTGTGGAAACCCTTCTCACACGTGGTCACTTACATGATAGCTCATTTTCGAAGCTGAAAATGAAACTAGAAACAAGTAAGTCTCAAGCAAATATATCGCAATTTCTATATAACAACAGTTTTCATACATAAAATTAATTTTAATTTTGTAACCCAGTATAAATGTATATATAATATATAATTTTAGCTGAGCTAAAATAAAATACATTATCTCTTGAGTGATACGGTCAGAGACCGAGCCAGTCATGATATTAGTTTGTCAATTAAACGCATCAAGTCTAGACTATATAAATGAGTTCGTTGAAACTAAATTAAAATGCACAGGTCATAGTGAAATCTTGTGCATAAATAAATTATGAGGGTATTTGACGTTACGTTTTTGATTAACAGTAAAAGGAGTAACACTGATTTAATTTTTTTTTTTTATAATTTTTTTTTGTCTGGTAGTGTCTTTATTAATTTTTTGACTTATCAACGTAACCAACTGTAATAAGTTAATAAGCATTGGAATTAAAGAACTAAGAACAATAATTCAAATAATTTACAAAAGTAATGAACTATTCAAAAAAACCGTCTGCATATAATTATCTTTTATTTTGTTTTCTTTTTTAATAATTCTGTTGTACCCAAAGTCACTCTCACAACTAAGACGAATCTATTGTGAAAATTCTACAAGCCGTTTGGGCTCTAGGGTGTACCAAAGAAACATTCATACATATATGCACTCGAAAACCATAACTTTCAAATTTAAAACTGAACTCAAAACTTTCAAGAAGGAGGAAATTGTTTTTTTTTTGTAACGAGATATTTATTTTCTTAATTCTTTTCTCGGATAAAACATCTTAAATCACGTTCATTTGAAAACATTACATACATTTTTGTATCAGTTACTTTACAGTTCTTAAAAAACTTAATTTTTGAAATACTTTACCAAGTTACCTCATAAATTAACTTGCATTTAAGTGATAGTGTAAACTAAGTTTTAAACTACAACAGTTGCATGCATAACATAGCCGATCGATCAAATTTCGATTGCTGGTAGGTATGTAGTGTATTGATTTTATATTAGGCAGTGAGTTGTATTTTTACATTTCATTAGTCAGTTACACAGCAAAGAAATATCTTCTTTTTATTTTCAAAGAAAAATATTATGTTACACTTTTTCCGTGTTGTTAATAAAAAATGAAACACGAAATGTTTTTTTTTTGGAGTGTTCTTGGGCCCAGAACAATGGGTATGCGTTGTTCGCTCCTAAAGATTGTTTTCTTCCAAGCCATTGTGCTCTCCGATCGCGGAGATTGGATGGAAATGAGGCTGAGGCTCTATTACAAATATCAAGATGTTTAATAGTGATTTCGGTACTATAATGACTGTTTTTTTTACTGATATGTATGTAAATAATTAATAATAATTTTGCACTATATATGTCCAATCAGTAACGGGGTAAACCTAATCGGATCGTTTAATTATTCAAAAAACGAGCAGACTTATTATTAATTATTTGAAATATATTCAAAAACATTACAGACAGGAATTTGAAATTCGAAATACTTAAAGTTAATAATAATAATGTATAATATATTATGGCAAGCTAAAATGTTCAAGTAAATTATGCTATAAATATTAAAATTAAATAAAAACGACTGCAAAAAGCTATAAAATTTCGGTTTTAATATATAAAAAAAGATAGATATAAATTATATAATTTTGTATGGCAAGCTAAGGTGTTCAAGTAAATTATGCTATAAATATTAAAATTAAATAAAAACTACTACAAAAATTTTAAAAATGACAGTTCAGGTGTAAAAAAGAGGTACTAAGCTCTAAATAATATAATTTTGTTTAATGTTATCAATAAGTACTTGTATTTCTGTAATTCATAACATTCATACTGTTATTTATAACTGAATTTATAGCAACCACATAGCAGCTTTTAGTAGGTAAGTTCAATAAATACCAGTTGCTTGATAAGACCATAGTTGCTTATAAATCAATAAAAAAAGTATATTTGTTTTCTTTCTATTTGTATGTTGACGTTACCAGTTTCCGAACTCGGTTTCAGCCATCCACTCCTTTCATCTATAAATATTTGTTTATAGATTAGATGTAAGTCATTCAATTTTAATGTATTTTCGGTCCGTATAATATAATGCCAAGGTTCACATTCCCACAAAACCGAAAGATGTAATTACCTTCCATTGTTCCTTATTGATACATTATAAAATATAGAAACCACTTTATCGAACCTTAAAACAATATTTTATATCTGGCTGATTAAGCGAGGCGAAGAATTTCCGAACGTGCTATTGTCAAAGTTTGACTCTAAGATTCTGCGTATCGAAGGGCTCTGAAAAGTATTTATTCAACGTGAATTCTCCAAGTTTATACGTTTTTTTTCTTTCCCACGTCTATTTTTCTTTGTTAAAGAAATTGAATTCCCATTCATTGCTTTATGAAGGGTATATCTTCTATTATTTCGTTATATTACTGGGAGCCTTTTTTATTGGACTGTGCAATTCGCTCGTAACTTTTTTATGTACTAGCCGTGAATAAGGCCAGAATTGCTTTTAGAGGATTTTATTGTCGAGTTCAGCCTAATAGTGATCACTTACAGGACGGGATAACGGACGTCTTTTATTAATTCTTCACTTATTTCGTACAGTTATAAATCGCATCTATTCTGTTTTCACAATCTTGATTTAAGTAATAATGTGCTATTATGTCAAACGTTTATCAACAGTTTTTAATGGTCTTTCTTTTTATTGAACAGGGGACAAACGAGCAGACGTGTCGCCTGATGGTAAGCGATTACTTGCGCCCATGGACACATGTAACACCAAAGGCGTTACAAGTGTATTGCCAGCTTTTGGGGGTTTGAAACACAGCGCAGGCGCTGTTTTACACCGTTTTCCTGTGAGGCCGTGGTATCACGCCGGTTGAATTGGCCCATTCGTGCCGAAGCGTGGCTTTCCCACGGTAAACTGTCTATTCCTGGACACAGTCTTCTTCTTAGAAAAAAAATGTTTCCAGATGTTTTTTAAAAAGTGTTTGTTAAAAGTTTTAATTTTCTTTGAAGTAATGTTATCCTGGTTTTGCACCCTTAGTCGCTTCTTACTACACATCAGATAAGTAGGTGGAGATTCTCCTTATTCTTATCTCACCACTACACGACAAATGTAAGTGTAGTGTAAACATTATTAAAATATTAATGAACAATCATCCCAAAGACGAATAGCGAAGTCGCGGAGGACAATAAACCAGATGGGAAGACGAAATAAAACTAACAGCATGTTCAAATTGGAGAAGGGTCAAGCGTGACGAGAGCAATGGCAAACGTTAGAGGAGGCCTTTGCCAATCGGCACACTGAAATCACGGACATCTTGTATATCTAGTTGTAACATAACCAAAATGTAAACCGTGTTTTAGGAAATAAGGGCTTATTATTTTTATTATATTATTATAAAAAAATATCCTATTACAAATATTGATAAAGAAAAACAGGATTATTTAAGAGTTTGGAGAGAAATTAGTCCTCAAAATCTGTATCGTATTTCCCTATTCTATAATTGTACTCTAGATATTAAAATACATTGGAAAAAATCAGCGTTACGTTTCCGTTTTATTATAATTTACAATAACATAACGTTATAAAATTTGTTTATCTCCACAAATCAATAATAAGATTCAATATAAAAAAATCTAAATCATTACCATTCTGCGAAACTTCGCGCGATTTATTTTAATAAATTCAAAACAAATGGGCGTTTCTAACTTAAAGGAAATGAAGGCATTCGAAAGAAAGCAATTATTTGTATAACAAAAATTGTTTGGACGAAGTACGAAAGAGTATTTGTACGCCACCTGATGTCGACCGGACGACTCGTAATGAGAAACAAACAGATTCCACAAGGGTGCGTTAGATTTAGAAGCGATACATGTTGGCTGCGATACATATTTGCAGTTGGGTATTAGGGATTGTTGCTTAAAGGAAATTGGGATACCGTGTAAAGACGAGATCTTAAACTGCTCGAACAGCATTGCTGTTTGGTACTGATATTGGATTTCGTTTTTATAGCGAATTGCGATACTAAAGATATTTAGTTTCGCTTATAGGTTTATTAACAAATTCATCTACCGGAGTTTACCGTGTTTCGTGTTAAATTTCTGTTGTTAAAATGCTCGGGCTTTTAAAAATGTATTATGATAACATCATCCCCTTTAATACTCCAACGCATCAAGCATCGGAGTATTAAAGAGGATGATAGACCTCACCTTGCCAAAGAGGTATGTACGTTTACATACGTTTTTACATTAAGTTATATCTCTTTTGATCAAAAACTTAAGTGCTCTACTTTGTTGCCGCCTAAACGAAGAGTGTGTTAAGATATTAGTAATTCAGTGATTCCAGGGATTTTAGAGGCGGTAACGTGTTCTCTTTGCATTAATTCATTCTACTGTGGTATTCTTCATTCGCAATTCAAAATCTAGGAAAGTGTAAAAGGAATTAGGATAGTATAAATATTCTTGTTATGTCTATATTTATGAATGGTGTACTGGTATATTTTATTGTCTTCTTTGATAAATTACAGACTTATTCATGTATGTTATTTTCAACTTTACTTTAGGATAACAGTCGTAAAGCTTAGTTGGAGGCCTTTGGGCGGCTTCAAAACATCCAACGGCAAAATTACGTAGCCATAACCTTGTCTTGCCAGTCCCCAACCCGCACTTGGCCAGCGTGCGGTTGTATGGCCTTAACTCTCTCCTGAGAGGAGACCCGAGACCAGCAGCGGGAAAGTATGAGTTGTTGATTGATTGATTGATTTAGATCTTTAAAATCAAGCATTACTTCTTGGATTTCAACTTTTTAATTTGATCTAACCATTTTTCCCTACGACCAGAACAAGGTTTCTGAACTGAACTGCGTAGGAAAGATTTCTCCACGATAAAGATGTATTTGGGCAGCGGTCCACCACACATAGTTTACTTCCTTATTCGCTTACGATACTATGAATTGTAGTGATAACACTATATGGTGGTGGTATTCTTAATCCGTTACCACAAGGACACATTATTTGTAAATAAAACTTATCAATATCAGTTTTTAGTAGTCCACTACTGATTCTAAGTGTCCAATACATATATATCTATAAATGTACATTGAAATAATTTATAATATATATAATATAAATATTAATATTTCGGACATCTAACACGCAACGCCATCTAGTCCCAAACTAAGCAGAGCTTGTATTATGGGTACTAAACAACTACATAAAAAATACATACATATCATACATAGAAAACACCCAAACTTCGAAACAAACATTTGTAGATCATACAAACATTTGACCCGACCCGGGAATCGAACCCGAGACCTCAAGAACAGCAGTCGCATACGCTACCGCTGCGCCACCGAGACAGTCAAAAAGTCAAAGTCAAATAAAAATGAATCGCCGAAATGTATGTCCGCACATTACTTCCGATCTGCTGCACCAAAATTAATGTGTTTAATGAGATCGTTTGAGTTAGGACAAGGTTTGTATACAAGATGAATTAAAGTCCGCGACAGTACACTGCCCGTGGGAAGCTGAAACCGATCCCATACTTATATATGCGAAAGTAACTCTGTCTATCTGTCTGTCCCGCTTTCACGGTTAAACCGCTGCACCGATTTTAGTGAAATTTGTCATGGAGATACTTTATTTCGTGAGGAAGAACAAAGGTTATTTTTACATATACAACCGATATACACATGGGCGGTGTCACAGGTAAAAGCTTGTTATAAACTTTATGCTGCGATAACCGATAAACACAAGGAAAAGCTAGTACCTCATAAATTTATATGTATAATAGAATTTTTAAGTGTTTATGTAAACAACGCACCCACATAACACACGAATAACAGTTCTTTAATTTTTTTTTAACGTATGGTCCTGCCAAATTGCTCTGTTTACTAAAAATTTAAATAATTTACTCTGTCTGATAGAAAGCATAGGCAGAATCCTAGAGTGGTGGTCACCATACTCATTGCGTATAAAGACAAGGCAACAATTCAGCACGGTTTCCACGCCATGGCTACCTAGTGATGCTTCTGCATCATAATCATTATATGTGAACGAACTTTAGGTAATAATAATAAAATTAATTATAACGAGATTGGGTCGAAGTACCATCGTTGCAAAAGCGTTGGTGAATTTCTCCTGGCTCTGATAAACTCTTTTTGAAATGTAAATCACAACCGGAAAAGCCTTCCAAGGTACCTTTGATGTGTTAATTTTATATTCGTAACTAACCTAGATTGCTAAAATAATTTTGTTGTCATTGAATTGAATTTATACGCTAGTATTGAATGAAATAGGGTGTTATATAATCTGTTTGTAAATCTTCAGAGCTAGAATGCTTGCATTTCGTTGTTGCTTAATTATAGATTTATGATTTCAATATTTCTAAAAATAATTTCTTTAGTTGAACAAAGAGTTTTCTCCATTGATTATAATTTCTTTATACTGCATGGTATTTCCGTTAAAATTTCTTCAAGCTTACGTCCAAATTTATAATAAGCTTTTGCCCATGACAGCGCCCATCTGTATGTCGGCTATCTCTGTAAAAAGAGCCTATGTCAAGAATCAAATTTCTCCATCAAAATTTCATTAAAATCGTTCAAACGATTTTGCCATGAAAGCACAACAGACACACATAGTTACTTTGGAATTAATAATATTATTACGATTGTTTGTTAGGCAAATTCAATATTGTATTTAGAACACGTGCCAATGAAAACGATGTGGCATAAAATATACCGTGGACAGGCAGATATGGCAAAACTAGAAGGCGGCCGTTTTTGCCATTTTGCCTTCAAACATCTGAAAATAGCTTCCGGTATTCAATACAAAAAATTATGCTAAATCTAGTGAAATACTCGCCCTACTAAACTGTAAATAAAATGAAATTTTTGGCAATATTTTCATCTATGAAAGCTGTTGTGTTTGGATGCTTAAATAACAGTTCTATTTAGGATCAATTTGATTTATTTCACAAATGCAGTTCACACAGTGTAATCACATTTAAAGAAAATACTACTTCCATGACATACAGTGACGTTACATTGCACGGACTAATTTACAATTACTAACATAGGGATGTGACTTCCCAACAAAAGCAAAAAATACAATTTCTTAAACCAGCAAATTTATTACGAATACTACAATAGCCGGAGAAGCTCATAAATACAGCCGCGACACGCAATAAGCAGCGGTAGTACATAATGTGCTATTAAACGACTGTCCAGTAAAATATATACGTTTTCTACGGCTATAAATAAGGGTTGAGATCGGTTAGAAGAAAGATTACTCCTTTATCCTTGAGAACTTGACTCTCCTTCACTTTCACTTTATAGGGTGCCTATACACTAGAGGGCTTAAATTATTTGCAAAACTTTGAAAATTAGGTCATATTTAGAATTTCTTATTAAAAAAATAACTACACTGGTCTTTTTTAAGTAATATCGTAAAGCTAATACTACATTTGGTTTTGATTTCTTGAAATAATCCGGCTTTTCTTAAAATATTTCAAGTATTTAACATCAATAGTTATGTAATTTTGTATCTTATTTAAGTAAAGTCACAAATCAGAACAAATAAACGAATAAAAACATGATTTATTTAAAAGAGCGTCTTATATCCAAATGAAAAAATAACTGAATTAATTAAGGAAAAAGAAATCATGAAAGTTGTTTTATTCGTCGTTCAATTACTTGTGATGGATGTACAAATAGATACATACATGACCACCAATGTGGTGGCCCTCATTGTGTGTGACTTCGTATAAAGATAAGGCTTTAGATACAAAGGCATTTCGGATAACATCAGAAAAGGATAGCTAAGTAATGGTGGATTTATTTTGTACCCCATTACTGTGTTAATAACGAAACATGTAGCTTTATGCTATATGACATTGCTGAAAGGATCAACGGGAAGAAATTTTTGATTTAGCAAATAATAATGGTATATAATTCCTTTTAAAAGTAGGCTAAATCTAAAATGCAAAAAGATTCGTGTTACAAATAGTACGCTTTTGCTAACGAACTTCCTCAAAACCGGCCTCTAAAAAGTGTCCAGGGCAAAAAAAAAGTTTCTACTTTATATTACATTTCACTTCTTAACATCCAATTAACAAGCAGTGTACTTATTAGTTCTCGACCTAGTTATTTTATGAAAAATGTATGAAGAAGTGAACATCGAATGCGCGTAGTTAAATTTTAGTATATAAAGTTTGTTGGCGCCCAACATGGGGCTGCTGCAAATTGTAAATGTACCCACGCACCACTGCCTTTATAGCTTTTGAGAATAACTGAACTCAAAAAGTTCAGTTTTAAAACAATCTACGCAAACTGCACAAGTTTCGTATACATATTACATGTCAACAATTTATTTCTCATTACAAATGTGTTTTTGGCTTTTATGGCGAATATAGTGACGTCATTATTCGGTGTTTACGGGTTTGTTTGTGCGGTACAAATAGTAGATGAAAACACATGATTTACATACACTTTTCTGTAATAATCGATTTCCTAGCACCAATTGTCTTTCTTATCAGCTCGAATTTAATGAAACCGTTATAATTTAAACACATTCACGCTTTAACAAACATCTCGTATTACGATGTCTAAAGTCAGCGCTGTCTCTACAGTCGGCTCTTAATTAATCTGGAAGAGACTGAGGTGTTTACTAATAGAAACTTAATATTTACATAACAGACTAGATGTGACAGCCGACCCCGCCTACCGACTAATGACATAGCATGTTTACTGATGTTAATGGCATTCGACCTAATCTTGATACATCACTGCTGCATGTTCTGATTTAGTTTATTGGATTATTACGGATTGGAGAATAATATTTTATAGGCTAGAAGTAATTTCTAAATCTGATGAAATTAATTTATTATCGTTACAAGGTATTTGAAACTTATATTTCGAAGATATGTTAATATTGATGACTATTATATATATATATATGAGGGCTATGGTCGACGTTTCTCTGAGGGATCGCAGCAGGAATGAGGTGATCCGGCAGAGAAACGTAGAACCCAGTTCATTGACATAGCCCAAAGGATTAGTAAGCCAAAGTGGCAATGGGCTGGCCATATTAGCCGCAGAACTGATTACCGTTGGGCTAAACGAGTTCTTGAGTGCAGATCGCGTCTCGGCAAACGTAGTGCGGGACGTTCACTGGCCAAGTGGAATGATGATCTGCGCAAAACGGCTGGCAGGAGCTGGATGCGAGAATCCGAAAATCGAAGCAAGTGGTGTGAAATTGGAGAGGCCTTTGTCCAGCAGTGAACTGCGATAGGCTGATGATGATGATGATGATGATGGCTATTATTAAAGTTAATGAATTGATAACAAATTTTGTAAACTTCAAAGTAAATTAGGATAAGTGACGTCACTTATCTATTGAACTCCTAATCAGAGTAAACCAAAAGTAAAAACTTCTTAAGAAAACATAGCAAAATGAGTTACGATTAACTAGAGTATTTGTGATGTGAATTTATTTTATAGTAGAAAGCAATAGTAGAGTCAGAGTCCTATTATAGTAAACTAGCTTTTTCCCGCGGCTTCGCTCGCTTAGAAGTAGATACTGTCATCACCTATTTCTTTGTGGTCGCATTATATAAAGAACCTATACGCAAAATTTTAGGATTGTAGGTCAGCGGTTTGGGCTGTGTGTTGATCTCTGGATATCTTAATCAGTTAGCCAACTTCCTCTATATATAAATAGTATAGTTAAATATTTTTCAATAATTCAAAGTGATTTCGAAATATCATATCATGCATTTAAATCATCAAAAATCAAATGCACAGGGTACTTGCGATGTAAATCATGAAAACAGCTTCACAATAACAATCTTCAAAGTTCGCTCAAGCAGGTAATAGATCCGTAACCACCAGGGTTTCGACAGGATTAATCTTGAAATTCAGTGTACCCTTAATAATTGTGCTATTTGTAGGGGTTTTACGATATAGCCAGGTTAGGCATTGAAGGAAACTGTTCACAAAAGGAAAGGCTTTCGAGCAATATTTGAAAGACATTCTACTGATATGAGAAGGTTGCTACCGTTTTGTAACTGTAATAATATCGAGGGATCGTGAATAATGGCAGGAATAATCCTGTGTTTCAGTCATTCAACGTATAAACGTTGAATGATTTACTACAAATTCTAGTGGGTAACGTTAGGAGCAGTGTATATAAGATTTATAGGAAATGGTTTAGTTCGAGACGTTCATAGCCCAAATTCACTCGGTGATTACAAACAATCACCGAGAGTAAGCAACAACAGCGCGGTCAGTACCTGGATGGGTGACCGCTGGTGGCTTGTTACCATGAGCGTCTTCGTGATTCGGAGGTCACATTAAGCATTCCGTCCCGGTTGTTATCATACGATAACAGTCGTGAAGCTTAGTTGGGAGGCCTTCGGGCGGCTTAAAAACGTCCAACGGCAAGATACGTAGCCACAACGTATTCTTGCCAGTCCCCAACCCGCACTTGGCCACCGTGGGGACATATGACCTCAACCCTCTCCTGTGCCTGACCAAGATCGAGCCTGAGCCCAGCAGTGGGACATTATGGGTTGTTGATGATGATGAGGTTTAGTTCGATGCACATTTGTATGACTAATAAAATGATGTGTAGATACGATTTGATTTACTGTATATAATATGTTTAAAACGTTAAACCATCGGTCACAGTTGTCATGAACATCTATGGCATCGTTATTGGGAAGTCGGTGCCTTCAAATATATAGATATCTAGTTCAATCTTCGAATACGGTTTTGCCTCAAATTATTTTGGGCATTATAAAGGCTAAGAAGAAGAAGAATAAATTTAAAATTGTAATGTCTTTTGTGCTTAAAAAAGACATTGCAGGTTCAGACCTTACAGAAGGATCCAATCTATAAGAATTTTTAAAAGAGACTTTAGAATTTTTAAAAGAATTCTTAATATTTTCTCTTACTACCTGACGTTTCTTCTTTCTTGTTAACTGTTGTTGGAACTCCTAATATAAATAAACTGTTATTTGGGCAAATTAAGATGAAAGTGTCTCCCAAAGCTTGTATTTTACAACATACATCAAATTTCACTAGAGAATTGCGCGACTATAATTTAATTATATTATTTTATTCCTTACTGCATTTAAGCAATAAAATAAATTAAAATTATTTACATACTTCGGACATCTAACACACAATGCCATCTAGTCCCAAACTAAGCAGAGCTTGTATTATGGGTACTAAACAAGTGATATAAATACATTCTTCTTTTTCCTAAATACATACATATTATAGATAGAATACACCTAAACTCCGAAACCAATATTTGCAGAGAGACCCAAATTTAAATCGTTTATTGCACTACATAATGTATATAAAGGTGTTAGAAACTTGTTAGAGTAAATAATAATTTATGGACGCTGTTGAGCACGGTAAAATCTGGGAGAGAAGACAAACCATATACTATCAATATAGAACATAATTAACTTGTTATTTTAGTTTATCTAGATAGCTATTTGTTTATTTATCGTAAATCGATTCCGAGACCTCAAGAACATCAATCGCATACCAATAATTAATCTGTACAACAATGTAGTTTCAAAGACTATTGAACCTTTTAATTAATCGCTTAATTCTAATTTTTTTCAGATAAAATAATATAGAAAGAAAGAAAGTACAGTACTTTTCTAAATCGTCCTTAAAAAAAACAAATACATACGAAATATTTCTTGGACCAACTTTTCCCCAATTGAACACAATCCCGGAGATGTTAAAACTTCAAAAGGGGCCAACTGCATTTGCATAATCTAATAGTTTTGCAAAGAGCAAGGAACAAATAGCTATAAGGGATATTATATTTGCACTGAAAGAGACTATTGTCCATATTATTGATGTCACTGTGCGCAAGAGAAGGAAATCTTCTATTTGCAAAGACTTTCACCGCGGCTTATTTTCATGTGTCTATAGGTAAGGAAAAGAGTCCAATTTGTTTCTTTTCCCAAAGAATTTTTTCACAAAAAGCCTTTTTAGAAAATCTTTTTTTTGTTCTGCGGCGAAATATTTTCAATGCAATCAAACAAAAATCTTTTCTGTCAACAACAACACACAATTTATTTATTTAGTGAAGTTTTCTCTCTCTCTTTATCTCTCTCTCTCTCTCTCTCTCTCTCTCTCTGTTCTCATTTTTCAATGTCTCATAAGTTAACAAAACAGCAGTGTTCATAATTTTCAAATGCCGCTATGATGTCCCTTGTAGAGGAGAGGGAGGGTGGGGGAGCTTAAATTAAAAGCCGGCAGAAATATGTAGGTCGTTAGTACCGTACGTGCAGAGTTCAGGTGTTATTTTAGGGTTGGGGCCGGGGTGACATGTGATCGCAACGTGACGGTTATTGTTTGTGACTGTTTTAATGTTTTTAATGGGATTGCAGGAAGGATATATAGTAGGTGTTAGGAGTGCAATCAAACGTTGAATGGAGAAATGACCTATAAATAGACGTATGTATTAGTAAATGTGTCAATTTAAAAATAAATGGATAATGAAAATATCACACAAATTTTGAAGGAGATGTTGAGCTATTGAATAACAAACAGGGGATCCTATTCAAAAACCCTTCCACGCCCAATCACGCTAAATGTTTTATTCAGAAAATATCAAACGTTCACTTTACAAGTATTATTTAAGACACATTAAATACCAAAATCCAGGACATTCAACCAAAACATACATAGCAACACTATAATACCTGTCTCTACAGGTACTATAGGACTAAAAGCCTGAACTTACTCATCAATTTAAAAGGCATTATAGCTACTTCGACCTATTTTTATAACTGTACTTTTAGTAGATTACTGTATTACTAGGTTAGGCACTTTTCTAGACGCTTTCAGGCTACTGAAAGTGTATTGATATTGTATTGGCAAAATAAATTGTAAAGACATTTTCAGTAAAAAATCTTACAAATATAATAAAGGTGAAAGCTTGCGTGTGTTTGTATGTTTATCACTTCTCTACGCTCAAACCGTTGGACCTGTTTTGATAAATATTGGCATGGAGGTAACCTTAGTGTCTTCTTTTTGAGAACAAATGTCGATAAACCGGAAAAGTATATACAAGTGGACAATTTTATAATAAATAAAGGATAAACTGATGTCGAGTCGTGTTGTGGTATTTTTAAGAATAATGCTGTGTGAAAGAGGAACCACATTATAAATATAATTAAAACATATTTTCGGGCATTTTAACTTTTCTACATTATTTGCATAAAAACCAATTCGCTGCCTATTGGAATGCGGTCTAATTCCAATGGTATCCTAAGGATGCTAAGCGACAGTCCTGGTGAAGCTTAGTTAAAACAAGTATGTAATATTTTTTTTCTATGTTACTAATTTTAGAAATAAATACATTGTTACTAACACATTGGGCCGAGTTGCCATCCAATAAAAAAAAATATTATTATTCACACAACACGCCATCTAGTCCCAAAATAAGCATAGCTTGTACTATGGGTACTTAACAACTGATATTAATACATATATGCTCTTTGGTTATATTGATACATATCATACATAGAAAACACCCAAACTCCGAAACAAATATTTGCAGAAGATGCAAACATTTGTCCGACTCAGGAAACGAACCTGAGACCTCTAGCACAGCAGACGCATATGCTACCACTGCGCCACCAAGTCAGTCTTGCACACACAGAACAGTTACACTGCAAAAGATATACAGACAGTTACTACTCAACAGATTTATGATCCCATTCAAAATTACTATTCAAATTCAACCCACGTCTAAGGCTCAGTGTACACCTAGAGTTTCCGACTACTGATCACATTCACATCCCTATCCCAAAGTACATCAAACTCAGAAGACAAACTTCGCTCAAGCAAGTACACTGTATATTAATTAACATACGTCAAGACGCTTATTTGTAAGTGCACAGGTGTGTATCATTTGTTCACGTGATTACTGACTTAGAATTGTATTGTGGCCCAAAGTGTTGAAGGTAGCGGATGATGGGAGGAATTATTTCCGTTTAACTTTTTGCATATTAATCTTGAGAGTGTGAAATATGGCTATGTATATGGCTTTTCGCTATTGTAACAAAATTAATGTAACTAATTATGTAAACGTGGGTGTTAGTTTATAGAGTACAAAAACGGTAAGAAAATATACAGAGTGCCAATATACGAGTATTCGCTTCGCTGTCAAAGAATTAAAACATATTAAAACATACATCCACTAAGCCAAGTCCGACCGACCAAAAATTTTGACTAGAACAATAATACGAAAATATACATATGTATAGTTCACAATAGATTGTATTAAGTATATTATGGAGCTATTGTCTATTTGTAGGTCTAATTTCCAAAACGTTGATAATTTAATACGAAATAAAATGTTGAATTGATAAATCCCATTCTATATTTATTTATTTATATCTTTTGCACTTTGGTAATTCGGGGTACTTAATGCCCCGGACATTGCTTACCAGTCAACCTTTGAGTGGTGTAGAAATGCAAGATTTATATATACATAGTTTACCTATATAAAAAACTTAACTACATAGTATTACATACATTAGTTTATATATAAATATGTCAACACTATACCTATATATATTATTATCCTATTCTGAGTCTAGTTTCAAAATCTTACTCACCCCTGAAATAAATGAAAGGCTTGAACCACCCCCTTTAGGCTCTGATAGCGCCAATAGCATCGGACAGTACAAAACTATTATTTTATTCAAATTCGCCCCATTGTCTTCAAAATCGACTTATCCTATGAAATGAGAGAGAATGAGATGCAAAACCAGCTGTCCCTTTTCTACGCAGGCAATTTATGCTGATAAAAACTTTGTAAAGAAAGTACTTCAAAGATAATATCCTTTTTGGATGTGAATTCGGTATCAATTCGCATCTGTATCGGATGTTGTTTTCTTAAGGTATTATTAAGGTTGGTTTATGAAAATGCGGGCATCTCTTTCAATAAGTCGTAGCTTTGATTAACAAAATCTGTCCAAAAAAATCCGAATACATGATTCTTAACAAAGCATTACAAAGATTAAATTGTATGTTATAAGGCTTTTGAAGGCCTGTCGATACTAATAAGCTGCTTATATGTATGTTTAACATTAAAAGAAAAATGGAATACAATATTGGATACGACTTTTTGTCGTACTAATTGGGTAATAGAAAATTAGCTAAATATCAAAAAGAATATAGGAAATTCGAAGTACTCCATAATTTTTTTTTTTATAATCTTTGAAATTTCGTTTATTTACCTAATTTATAAAAATATTAACTTATGTTAAAATATTGCCTAATGTAATTATTTAGTAACTAAAAGACGTTTAGTTATCTATCTGTATTTTTTTTATCTTTTATCTTTTACCTCGGACCCAAATAAAAACTTTGCCTTCGCCTGACCGTCCTCAGAGCAATATCCCAGTTGCTTAATTATTATATTTGAAACCTTTATTTATTATTCATTGTGTCCCCGCTTGGTGGAAGAACGATACAAGTTTTCATAGCCGATGGACCAAAGAAACAGACCGATTCGGCCCGTATATTTTGAAGTACGTTCTTAAACTATGCTTTAGAAATATTTGAAGAGGTCAATTGCAAAAGAAAGTAACACAATCTTTTGTATTTAGCTACGCTATCAATGATACAAAAGTGAAACAGTGTGATCTAAAAATGTCGATAATAATCGTCGTGAAAGAGTTTTGATATGTCCAGTTTATAAGTTGTATATTTTTTTATCGTTTAGGAGGCAAACGAGCAGAAGTATCGCCTGATGGTAAGCGATTACCGCTGCCCACGGACACCCGCAACACCAGAGGCGTCACAAGTGCGTTGCCGGCCTTTTAAGAAGGAGTACGCTGTTTTCTTGAAGGTTTGAAGGTCGTATTGGTCCGGGAATACCGCAGGCGACAATTCATTCCACTGTTTAGTTGTGCGAGGCAGAAAGTTCCTTGACACACAGTTGTGAACTGCCAACCATCACGATGACGGGGATGAAATTTCTGTCGCGAAGAACGATGTCGGAAAGAGGCGACACAACGCATACTGCTACTGTGCGAGTAGTATTGAATTAAATAAATAAAAATAAAAATAAATTAAATCTTTAAATAGTATTACGAAATGAGTGCCTACTCCAGTTGAAATACAAGGATTTATTTCAACTGCATGGGGAAAAGGGCGAATCGTCTCTGACCCTCAATCTATGTATAAACCGGTTTCATCACTCGTTCACTCACTTAAGGTGTCAATTTATTGCCAGTCTATTTAAATTTTTTGAAGTGATAACATTTTTAGCCGCGTTGTACACTTTTGGGTAAGAGAAAATCTCATGAGTTCGCGTCACTAAAATACCGACATGCTGACGTCACAAAACTTCTTTGGCCACGTTGAGCACTTTTTGGTAGAGGAAAATCTTATGGGTTAGCGTCACCGACATGCTAATGTTTGATGTTGATAATTTTTATTTAAAAAATATGTTTTTTTTTTAATTTTACTCATTAATTTTATGAATAACATTCTAAATATTAGTATTAGAATTCTAAGTATTATTGATTATAAGAACTTTAGAAGGCTTTTTCTAGGCTGCGAAAGAAAGAGGGTTATGGTTTTCGAGTGTATGTATGTATATGTGTATACCTCTTTCGCACACCCTAGAACCTTAACGGCTTGTCGTTTTTTTATGTGAGTGGTGTCAATAAATTCGTTTAAGTCGCTAGAGTGGCACTGGGCACTTCAAAAAAACAAAATAAAAAAAAAATACTTGTTTTATTTTACCATGATACCATGCTGGTCAGGCGGGTTCGTATAGTGTTCATATTTTCGGTTTTGCAGTGATATTGTCCTGCCGCTAACTCCTAGTTGCCTCTGCAACACTCCCGGGATTAAAAAAGTATTATAAAAATATAATGAAAAAAATTAGTTGCTGAGGCATTTGCTCATATAAAACCTGTGATAAGTAAATATTTAATTGCTTATTATGAACTAAACCATATTGGGCTAGCGTGGGGCCGTATGAACTTAACACTCCCCTGAGAGGAGACCCGAGCCTAACAGTGGGATATTATCGGTTGTCAATGACGAATAGAGTCCATGAGCGACGGCAAAACACACATCAGAACACATGTACTTATTTTCCTGAACAATCTCCTATACTTTAAAACCTGCAGTTATATGACATGAAAATTTCTACAACATTAAAAGCTTTCCCTTCCACGACCTGCAAGTAACTACCCTAAGCCGATTGCCTTGAATCGTACTGTGTCCGGGTTTGTCCGACAATTCCCTTTTATTACGACCCCAACGGATTAGTGTGCCTTCTTCATCAGCTTAGTGTTAATCTTTTTTTCACCTCTCTTTTCTATTACAATTTCCATTATTTATTTATATAAATAGGTTTATAGTATAGCAGGCAAAACCTCCTTTCTAAATGCCTAGCAGCAAACTGTTGTAGGCTGTTGATTGGATGTAGGTAGTATATAACCTCTTTAGTGTTCATCGCTCGTTAAATGTAGTATATCCAGAAGTAGTTATCAACGAAGGGACGGTCTGGTGAATTGGACTGGTTTTATCTGCTCTCTTTTCTCTTATACGTCCTCCGCGAGCAACCACAGTCACACTCACAACCACGTTGACATCTTTGACCCCTCGAAAATCATTTGATGGGTTGGATATTCCAGGCGAAGTATCCTAGGTAAGGTAAAAAAGGAATATCACACATTGCCACAACATGGTACGAAAGTGTTATATAATATTGCCTCCCTTCGTGTCTGTTGCCTACACACACACATAATATATATTACTCGTAGTATTTTAAACGACAGGTACATTAAATGATAATTATGCAAAACTGCATGGCGGTGTAATCTGATGCCATAAGTATACTGGTTACGTTATTACATACTTACTTACAGGGTGATTGCAGTCATATATACTACTAGCTTTTACCCTCGACTCCGCCCGCGTGTGTCTCTTATCGATGTAAAGAGTAGCATATATTTTTCCTTAAGGATAGCCCTTAATGATAGCCTCAGTCCCCAACCCGCACTTGGCCAGCGTGGGGACGTATGGCCTTAACCCTCACCTGAGAGAAGACCCGAGCCTAGCAGTGGGACATTATGGGTTGTTGATTGATTGAAAGATAGCCCTTAAAGCATAACGGGCAGACAGACCAACAGAGTTAATTTGAATTTATAATAATAGTACACATATTACAAAGTACCATTTGCCCGGAGTACAGAATTTTAGCGGTGAATCACACACGCCCGTGACTCGGAGAGCTCGTTAAGCTGTCGGTCCCGGTTGCCATAAACACCTAAGGTAATCGTTATTGAGAAGTCAGTACCCTCAAATATACTGACACTAGTTCAACCTGCGACAGTTCACAGTTTTACCCTGCGAGAGGTCAAATGCCAGTCGCTCCATGTAAATTCTGGTAAAACCTAGTTGAATTAGAAGCCGACCCCAATTAAACTTGATAAAAGGTAAGGAAAAAAAAATACAAAATACCATTTGTCCGCATTTTTACTCGCATTATATTCCATTTTATCAATTATTTTGTCATTGATAAAAAGTATCCTCATACTATAAAAATCTATCTCTGTATCAAATTAATTTCCGATTCATTCATACGTTCTGGCGTAATTGAAATCGACTTAGAAGTCTATCACTCGATACAAGTTTCCCAATTTAGTAAGAAAATCCCTTTCGAGTCCCTGAAGTAAATTTATCTTGTAAAAATAAAACAAATAAGCACACTTAGTTACATTTTTGTAAATCCATACTAATTCTTATTAATTAGAGGTTAAGTTTATGAGGTTGTAGGGGTAACCTCTGGATCTAGTAAAATTTGTGTAACCAATAGAGAGCCATGATTCTTGTGAATGTCATGCGATATCCAATGTACACGTGCACGGAGCCTTGGGCTATAACTAGTCCATCATTATTCAAAATACGTGTAAAAATATTATATCAATACGCCTTTAAAATAAACATAACGTATCGGCTTAAAAAACAGTAGCGAGGATCATATAAATCATATAAAAAAGGGTAAATAAATTCTATTTACCACAAAAACGATCCCCAATCCCCTCTTA
Organism: Hyphantria cunea; assembly: GCA_003709505.1. NCBI lineage: Eukaryota > Metazoa > Arthropoda > Insecta > Lepidoptera > Erebidae > Hyphantria > Hyphantria cunea. The sequence goes on from PKRV01000425.1 coordinate 730,013, forward strand.
AATGTCTAGACAAGTAGTTGTCTAGTTTACTGAATGTCAAGGTATATACACGCTGTCTGGCATCGTGGCTTTTGGAAAAGCTAGAATACTGTCTACAATAAGAAAGCGAGTGAGGTGATGTTTGAGATATAAATGTTTATATAAGGTCTTAGAATTTGCTAAATCTGAAAAGGTTGTTTGATTGAACACGCTCATCTCAGGAATTTAATGTTTGTTAACGCAGTTATCAGATAGTATCAATAAAAGATGTTGCAAAAACAGTGGATATTTATTTCTTTTTTAAAAACTCCATAGCATGCGCTGCGTAAACGGTTGTAACAAAACCAATGTATGATAGAGTTATTCCCCTTTAAAAAAATCCTCTGCATCATCGCTTGCTGGTAACATACCCTAGGCTGGCAACATTGCCACGTTGAATTGCTAATTCTACTACTTTACCAAGTGGTTTTCTTTGCAGTAATCTGATCCAGGTAATATTATTTTTGTTCTAATATTATATTTTACAATACTAAAATAAATTTTATCTTGCTGTTTAAATATCACCTGTAACTAAGTAAAGTTAAAATGTCCTCCTTAATTACAATATAAATGAAACACCCTCAGCAGTGATATACGATACCGGTGCCTTTCCTAAATTATTTTATGCAGAATAAATTTTCATATCATTTATAAACGGATGTTCAGCTTGAAAAATAATTGATTAACGTTTGAGTGTGTTAACACAATGGCTTGTTCGACTGACAATCCGATTTGAAACTGTAGAAGTATGGTCTTAAGGTTACGTTTTGTATACCCGCTTCGGTATAGTATTCCATACTGCAGTGAAGGGTAGGGAAATTAATATCTTGTGTTAATAGACATTGACATAACATTTGTAGACTTAAGCATACCAATAAAAAGTCAATAGAGACAAGGTACCATCTGAAGTTAAGGAAAATAAGAATTGACGATTATCAATATTTTCAGGTTCATGAGAGTTTTATTAAACAAAGAACAACTTCACAAGGCACGTCTTACCGACTATCATTTCAACCACCTCACCGGTCGAAATCAGATGAGCGAATCCCCTGACATTAAACCAATTATGTTTTTTATAGTCTTGCGGCGGGTAGATGTAATAATTATCACTGATAACAATATTAATCCTATCGACGTATTATATTTATATAATGTATATTATTTATTATACAGCCTATTGTCTTTTTCATACACAGACAGAAATATTTTGGATAAATAACACGCAGATAAGTACATAGCTTTTGATGGTGGTCATTATACAGTACATGTCATGGATCGGAACTACGGAACCTCAAGAAAACAAGTGCGTTTCTTTAATAATATAAGAACCTGAATTTTGTTTAAATTTTAAAATCTTTTATTTAATATTGATCAAAAAGGTTTCTTCTTATGTATGTGTTTAAAAAAACTAAGAAATTCTCATTTTTATATGATAATAGCTAAACCGGAAAACGTTGTTTTGCCGTATTTAAAATATTCTGTCACAAAAAAATGGGGTGGGTCACCTTTGTTATTGGGGGTATGAAAAATAGATGTTGGCCGATTCACAGAACTACCCGATATGCACACAAATTTTCATAAAAATCGGTCAAGCCGTTTCGGGGGAGTTTGCTAACGAACATATGACACGAGAATTTTATATATATTAGTTTAAACTGCATTAAATAACACGATCTAGAATTTTTAGCATCATTTTTAAATTTATGACGTCAGTAGTTTAGGGTTAAGATCTATAGGATTATTGAAAATCCCTAACACTAAATTTTATTTATTCCGACAATGCAGTCCCTAGTCACATATAGAACCAACATAATTCACTAAACCCTAACACGCATTTCATCAAACCCCTATTATTTATTCCCCAGTGTGGAGCCACCTTAAGATGCCCATTAGCAAAAATACTGTAATTTATCAGCAAAGACATCTGTTTTCCACAAAATATCTTCAAATCCCAGTCCATTATTATTCTACTTTTGCCCACTACGACGGTAATTTGCGTAATCTGCCAGCATTTTTTTCAAATTTAGCTGGAAAACGTGCGTCGTTGAATTTAGGTCGCCTAATAATAAATATATAGGTAATAAAAGATATGTATTAAACAACAGATGATGAAACACAGTATAAGTAGCTAATAAATACAACGATTTTCATACATTCCAGAAATAAACTTGCTTGTACTGATTCCACATTTTTAATTAACATATTCCATGGGGCGAAACCGGTGAGGACTTAATTATTTGAAATATGTAGTGGAATAAGTATATATGAGTTTAATTCTAGAATGGATTTCAACAAGTTCCATCAAATACCGAAAATCGATAGTATAAATTACAATGATTTCCCAATTGATAGTTTAAAAGTATCCAAGCTAGTTAGAAAGTATCCAACGACTATCCATTTTTTCTTTTGGGTTATTTCGTATTTTTAGAAAAGAAAAACAAATATTTGCCATTATATCAGCACCAAAGAAAGGGACCATCCATAAGATGTAGGTGGCCCGAAGTTCGTCAGAGTTTCAGGTGCAACTGGTTCTTCGGCTACTACTAACCAAAACAGCGTGAGGGTAGTATCCGGAGGATTTCCTCACAAAAAAAGAGATGTAGGAGTTATCGGCTGACTCATGTGAATTGAAACACTGAAGAAGGATTCTGTGGGATTTTTCTATGAAGCAACGAAAACAAGTACATTAAAAAGATCTCGAAGGGGACTTATTTACTTAAGATTAACGCTACTTAAAAAATATCAGTTTGAAAATATTCAGCATTTGTAGCTGAAAACCGGGCCAAACCGTAATCCGGCCATTAAAGGCGTTGCGCCGGGCTGTAAATTAAAGAGCTCCGGCGATAAGCACCAAGTTTGTCATCCTGTCGTGGACCACTGCTGCACGCCCAATGATGGGCTGTTGAGTGTCAACTCTTTCAAGATTTATATGTATTCTACTGCGGCACTTAAGGGTGTATTTATTTCTAAACCTGTTCAACAAGGTCTGTAGAGATGCGAATATATAAAAATAATAATAATAGAGTAGACCTTAGCTTAAAATAAGCAAAATATTAATTCTTGAGAACTTGTAAAATTAGAACTTTCTTTGTTTTGTATTAAAGACACACATGTATATGAGATGTTACGACTAAGTTTAAGTTGACTTGTTTGTACTATTTTGCCAAGTAACTTGAAATGACAGCATTCGTACTGTCCTGTTTCGTTGGTAAGTGCGAGACCATAAGCCAGCCATGCAGAATCATCTCAATTTGGCTTCCATATATAGGTCACCATGCTGCATTGTTGCATTGTCTGCAAAGAGCATAACGATTACTACTCTATGATTCTGCTCATAATTTCCACCATGCAGAGAAGAGTCACTTTATAATGCTCATATATAAAAAAAAAATGCTTAACGTCTATTGTAATAAGAGATATACCGTCGAAATTAGTATTGTACTACATACCTTCGTGTCTGTCCCACTGACACAAATGTTAATAAGAGGCAGAGGAATTTCTTTATTGCTTATATGGGACATTTCCAAATGCGAACTTGGAATTGTATTTAGAACAATACAGTTCCAAGGTATTTCCGCGTTCTGTGCTCCTATAATAAAAAAGTCAATTTGTGATATTGCGCACATTCTTTCTCTAACGGAAAGGTGAGAAAACATTCATTGATATGTGTTTAGCGTTGTAATAATGCGTAGAATTTAAACAAATTATGTTCTTAGAAGTAAATCCTTTTAATATTACATAAAATCGACATAGTCATAATCGTGGTTAAGCCACCTAAATAAAGATTTAAAAAAATATGTAAATACGAAAGTAACTGTCTGTTTCTCTGTTTTCTGTGCGCTTTCACGACGAAACTTCTGAACCTATTTCAATGTAATTTGGTTCACGGTTAGTCTAGAGCCTGAGAAAGGACATAGGCTACTTTTGAATGCGAAAAAAGGGTTTTAAGGTGTTAAAAGAAGAAGAAGGGAGATGAAAGGTTGCATAAATGCTGCCCTACATTACTATTCCACGCGGACGAAGTCGTGGGCACAACAAGTTGTTTCATAAACATATGCGATAAGCATAGTAAAATAGGCTCTGAGGCCAGCTCTCTTAGCCGAGATACAAGTGATTCGTATCTCATTCTTTTTCTATAATCGCATCTATCCTCTTGTTTTATTGGCTAATATCTTGTTCTGTCCACGTGGCTTAGCGTTGAGGTGACGTAATGACGCTATGTTTCGACACATTGGCGGCTTGACAAGATTGACGCCTCAGTTTCACTGAAAACCGGTGTTTCGTTGTATAACACTGAATGAAAAACAACAAAGTTTAGATACCTCTCAAATGCTGGAAACGGATTTTTTCTGTTGCGGTTGTCGCTTACCGTAAGGTCGGTTTATTTGCCCCTTATACCGAAAATAAAGCGTTAAAAAGTTGTGTCAAGACAAAAAATCCATCAACTATAAATCAAGGATTTTCAAATCTACCTAATTTATAATTAAAGGATAACAACGAACGTACCAAGAGACTTTCTGAAACAAAGAAGTTAATATCAAACTTATAACTTAGGTACGTTTTGACTCCAAGAAATATTAATAATAACAAAGTTCGTATCACCTGTCTAAATTCTTCGACCGTTGAAAAAATCATCTCCATAAAACTCCAAAACTAAGTTCCAAGAGGAATTGTATTCCAAAATTTTAGGCGTCTCTTTTATTGTTTGCTAAGTTTCCGAGCGGAATGGAAAAGCGAGGAACATACTTAGTAGATTCAAAGATGTTGTGGGGCCCCCCCGTGTCGCGTTTCTTTCAAACTCTTTTTCATATATCTTGTGGCATTCCGGTAAAATGGCTGTCAACGCATCATGCCAGTTGAACACGCGACTTTTAGGTTGACTTTGCATTGTTAAGAGTTTTCATAGTACCATCGGGTAGACAGATATTAGGAAGATGTTTTATTCTTTAATTTTATTTTGCTTACAATGAATAGAAAACGGCATCGCTTTTTTTTGCTATGTTTTGTTAAAAAAAATGAAATCTTAACGGCGTTTAACAAAAATAATTTTCTTTTAAATCAGGAAATATTATTTCCTGATTTAAAAGAAAATATTTACAAACTTACTAATTAAAATCAACCTCCGCCTCGTGTATATCGGTTATCGCGGTAGAGGGTAACCTATGTCCTTTCTCAATAATCAAAGTATCTCAATGTGAATTTTCATTGAAATCGGTACATTGATTAAATCGTGAAAGCGTAACGGACAGAAATTTGGATTTATAAGTGAGCATTTATGGAGTTCTATTATCGATTGATCATGGTGGCTTCAAACGGCTGACGAACGTAAATTATAAAAAGATTTTCTTCTGTAATTTAGTTTTTCTTTAAATGAGCTAATTATCCAAACCTAATACAAGAACTGAAAAGAAAGTATTCCTACCTTCGTCAGTGGTATTAATGTAGAAATAAGCGATGTTTGTTTAACAAATTAACTCGAAGCGTTTCTGCTGAAGAATAATTGTCATTGGCATGACAAGATTTATTTTGTCTCTTTCTCTTGTCGCTGCGTCCTTTTCTGCTTCGTTTAACGCAATGGGCCCCAGATTATTCTCATTAGGCGTAATTTGTTTCTCTGGGTACGGCACAGTATGGCACGCTCGCTTGGCGGTTATGATAGGCATCTATTATTCTAATACCTACAAAATTGAGCGCTTGTGTTTGTGATTGTACACAAAATATCTTGAACATATTAATATTACATACTGTTCGCGGCCTATTATTTTTCTAAATAGCCACTAAGATCGTTTTACTAGTAGATTTACGGTGATTATACGCGGATAATAACAATATTGTAATAAATTTCTTAAACAAGTATGTGTGCTAAGCCAAAGATTGTAGGTTCAATTCCGACAGGGCTGATCATTGTTTGATGAAGACTATAAGTTGATATATATATACACACACACATATATATATATATATATATATATATATATATATATATATATATATAGATAGATGGAGATCAACTTATAACAGAATAAAACAAATATTTAAGGGAACTCCCATACAACGAACGATTTTTTCCTCGTTTTTGCTCGATATTGATAACGATTACAGGTTACATAATGCTACGGGACCCTTCCTGTAGAAGGAAAACCTGAAAATAGAATATTCAGAGGATATAAATATAAAGATTAAGTCTTAATTACATAAATTAATTATTTTATACTAATTTTCTTTGATAGAATACTAATTTTCTTACACTTAAACTCGTAACTAAGCCGATTTCTAAAATGTTCGTGTTTGAATGATTCCAGTAAAAGATTTGAAACGCCTTAAGTTTATTTGTATCGCTCTCAGCATTATTTTAACTAATTTTGAAATTCTCATTTGTTCCAGGTATTCAACGTTCCAACTTCAATGAAACGGTTATTTGTCAAAGGAGTTAAAGTAATTAAAAGCTTTAAATACCACAATTTTTATTCTTAAAATCACTTTCGCTAATGGTTGGTTTTGAATATTCAAATTAAGGATTACAAAAGAGTTAAATAGAAAAACGTAAGCTGGTACTCTCAATGCAGAAAAATCATTTTAATTTTCAGTAAACTGTTGTTAATTGTGATGATAATTAAAAAACAACACTGTGGATTTTTTGCAGAAGTGTTTGGCTAGCATGTTTTGAAAATTAATTTAACACTCAAGTAAGGCTCTTTGCTAGTACCTAGACCATCCAGGTATTAGCAAAAAGCTACATTTTCTAAAAACGAATCCTAGATAGATCAACTGTCTAGTTTGTCTAATAGTTAACGTAAGCGACTGCGATCAAAAGGTCTCAGATTCGATTCTCGAGTCAAACAGCAGTTGAGTTTTTCTAACAAGAAATTCTTACCAACCGCCCGGAGTATGGAATACGGCGGTGTTTCCTGCCTGTGTCTCGGAGAGCACGTTAAGCCCTCGGTCCCTGTTGTCATTAACATCTATGGTAATCGTTATTGGGAAGTCAGTGCCCTCAAATATATAGACAACTGGTTCAACATTCGAATTTAGTTCACCTTCGGGGTTGCTAAGGTCCGATGCCAGTCGCTCCATGTAAATACTGATATTCAGGTATATCCGGTTAAAATAGTAGCCGACCCCGAATCTTGGAAATAATAAAGGCTAGGAAGATGGATCCTAGGTAGATCGATTTATCACCCTCAAATTAAGACGTGGGAGAACCACGCTTTGGCATGCATGGGCCGGCTCGACAGAGTGTTACCAGGTGAGAAACAGCGCCTGCGCTGTGTTTCACCGAGTGAGTGAGGATACCGGAGGCCCATAATCCAATCCTTCCCCTCGTCCCCCTCTCTATCCCAGGCGATACATCTGCTCGTTTGAACCTATTAGTCCATAGTTATACTTCAACATTGGACTACTAAATACACTACAATTTATTACTAAAAGTAAGTTATGAATTGACGTTGATTTTTAATGACACAATAAATATATAGATGGATCCACAAAATACTTTATACTAAAAAGAATATTGGTTTTTGTTTATCGAGTCAGGAAATAAAACAAAAATTGGTTGAAACGCACTTAACTCGACTTTTTCTATAAATATAACATTTTCACGTCTCGCGAGGCGGCTTTGGATTTACCATTAAAAAATCAAATACACGTCTATATGTAAGGGGTGTATAAATCCGACATTTTCCACGGCAACTGCCTCTCCCCAATCTTACAATTACGTAACAAAATTGAAGGTTTTTTTACCCTGTCAAATTCGTTTCACTTAAGCTTCAAAATGTTTCGTGAGATAGTCGAGGCACGAGTCTCGCTTTAATAGGTATTACGATATATCTTAGGAAATCAGCCCTTCGTCTCGTTTTGCTTAATACAATGTGTTTCGAATTCTAATTCAGATTCGTAAAAGAAATGTTAGGTATTTTGAAATTGTTTTTTTTATAACGGTAACAAATATGACTACATATTAGTCAAATGTGTAATCATGTAATCCGTGTATAAAAACCTATAGTGCAGGCTCTGTTTGCGTTTATACAACACTATGTAATAATTTAAGAATTGTTTATTAGCATGTGTTTAAGTTTTGTTTACAATTTTTTTAGGATTGTGGTCGCCAAATTATAAAATATCCTTAATATATAAAAAACTGTAATTCCATCTGATTCCTTGTGTATTGAAAACTTTCTCTTACGAATGTATTGATGTGTAAAGTTAAAATTAATATCAAATACTCCAGCCAGCCATCCTTTAAAAACAAGACATTACAGAGCTATCAACTGAGGGCTTTGCGTATTAACAATCATAAACTATTGCGCTATAGTAATCTTAGTTACTTACCTTTAACCAAATAGAAATTACATACCACAAGACTTCCCGTATGTTTATTAAGAACTGTTGTAAATACGGATGGATGCGGACTGAACAAGACCGGAATGGTTGGCTTCTTAGGCGAGCCCTTCGTTCAGCAGTGGTGATTGATTGAACTATATTAAAAAAGACTAGCATTTGCTTTCAACCCCACTAACGTTTATGTCGATTATCGCGATGAAGACTGGTATATGTCTTTCTCAGCGATCATGTTTTACCATTCCGAATTTCACTGAAATCGTTGCAGCAATTTAACTGTGTTAGCATAACAGATAGAATTACTTTCAAATTAAAATATTAGTTAGGATTAAATTATAGACTTTAAAATACTATAATCAATTCAGCACAGATTTAAGTTCTAATAGACAGCCAGAATAGAGAATAATATGAAAATAACATGTAGTAACTATGACTATTGCCCATAGTTACAGATCAATTTATCTTATGCAAATGAACTATCATCACCGTATCTATGATTTCACTTGACATTCAAACGACAAACGGTATAATGTATGTATGGTGTCAAGCATTTGAGCATTACAGACAATTTCAATGATTTAGGTTGTCTGGGATAGTTAGCCCTTTTGTATAAGATTAACGGTGTGTTTTGGTGTAGTGATAGTATTCAACTCAATAGTCTCCACATAGGCCTTGGTAAATAGGTTTCGGCTTAGAAAGACGGGTTGGTATTGAATTTGTATAAGGAACCCACTAATTTATCATCTCTATAACTAATGCAGATCCTTTATCGTCACTGAATAATCACGACCTACGATTCGCTTCCAATTTTTAACAAATACGAATAGTAATAAAATTTAATTTATATTTTATTCTTTTAGGGTAGAAGAGTTATAATATATAAAATATGCCACTAAAGGCTTTATCATAACGTGAAAGCGTGTTAAAAATGAGTGTAGAACCGAAGCGATTGTTTCTAAGTTACAATGTTCCGAACAACGCGGTACGCTCGCTAGGTTTTTGATTTACGACTAAAAGATGGCATCGTAAATCACTGTATACAACTCTCTGACAGCTCGCCGGCAAAATTGAACGAAAAAAAAACATTTCGGAATTAAAACGATTTTGATATCTGAATATTTATTCATTAATGGGATAATATGAGGCTGGGATATCATCAAAAGATTTGATGAATGCGTACTGTATTTGCAGATTCTCAAATTGGCTTAGGAGATCACCTTCACAAGTATAGCAGCATACAAGTACTAGAGGTTTTAAATATTAGTCCCATTAAGATTTAAACATTTATGTAAGTAAAACCAAAAGCAGCAGAATAATTTTTAAAATGAAAATTTGATCTAAAAAGCCAAAAATTTTATTAAAATCTATTCGTGACTTGGTTTACATGTGATAAAAATAAGGCATAAAAATATGCATATTTTACAGCTTTTGTACAGACACGCCAACTCTTTCACTAACGAAGTTGTTCGTTTAAATTATAAACAATTTTTGTTATAAACTTATTTTGTAATTAACTTACTTGGAACTGTTCCTACAAGCAGGTATGTATAGGCATTTATTAAGATCAAACGGAAGAAATTTACAAAATCAGAAAGAGACAGCTATCAAGAGTCCAAAAATACATAAAGCTCCAGGGTACAATCAAATCATAAAGTTTTAAAAGAATTTTTCAAAGGGATTTTGCCAACATCCACAACATTCTGTGGAGAAACTTCGTACTACCTCAATGACCTCATTGGAAGGTTGCAGAGATAGTTCTCGTCGTAAAGCCAGGAGAAGACCACAGAAGTAAAACCGTATAGCCCCATCAACCTATTGCCTATTCTGTCTAAAGTTTTGTTTCAAAAACTTTTTATAAGTAGCCTCATAGTGAAACTCAAGTCAATCTGATTCCTGAACATCAGTTTGGATTTAGGCAAGCTAATGGGACGATAGAGCAAGTACATAGGTTGGTGGAGCAAATAAATAATGCTTTTGAACGGAAATTCTGCTAGCTGTATTTTTGGATATATCATAGGCGTTTGACAGGGTGTGGCACGACGGACTCCTCCATAAAGTATTTACTAATTTACCAATCAACTATTTGAAGTTCATAAAAACATACTTGGAGGATAGGCATTTTCACGCGAAATATGGAGACAGAGCGATTAATCTTTTTAAGATTAAAGCAGGTGTCCGGTAAGGTAGTATTATGGGGCAATTATTACATACTTATGATCTTCCAAACGTGGACTATGTCGTTACCGGCACATATGCTGATGGCACAGCCATACTAGCGATGGATACAACGCCATCCGGAGCTTCACGAAAACTCCAAATAAGTCTAAACATCATATCTGTATGGCTGCGGGATTGGAAGATAAAAGGATGAAACCAAGTCCGTGAATCTTATCTTTACTTTAAGGCGCGACACACGTCCTGAAATGGAACTAAACCACATAAAGATCCCACAGTCAGACAGCGTTAGATATCTGGATATTAATCTGGACAGACGACTAAAAGAAGCTCTTGGCCAACAGGTGAGAAAGATCTATTGGCTTTTAAAACGAAGATATCTACTTATAAAAACTAGATAGATATATAGATAGATAGATAGATAGATAGATAGATAGATAGAATCTCGAAATACTAAAACGTTTTCAGTCCAGAATTGTTCGCCTGATTACCCACGCCCCATGGTACATTAAAAATGTCAGATAGCATCGTGAACTTAACATAAAAACAGTAAAGGAAGAAGTGGCAGACTCAGTACAAAGCTATCACAAACGCATGCAAAACCACCCAAACCAACTTACAAATAACCTAGGGGAAAATGAATAGGCACAATCTTCTAACGAATAATGAGACGTGCGCCACAAGATCTAATGAAATATATATATATAACACTAAATTTGCTCAAATCATTACAAATGGATTTGGAACCAAACACGCCCATATAAATTCATACAGTCTAACTAAATATCAATACACACATATTGTAGGAAGATAAGAGAGATAAAAAAACAGATGAAACAGATTTTCATTCGCTATTATTATATTGTGAAATATCTTATACAGAGGACCACTGGCAGTTGACGTGGCGACGCGTAGCCTAATTTAAGTCTGAAACGACCCCCCCGATCAAAGCACTTAAGCACCTGTGTCTATACAGTTGCAGATGTCTGAGGACACCGGTAGATACTTACCATGAGGCAATACGAGTGTTCATTTGTCCCAATACCGTAAAAACATACTTTTGGGCAGGATGTTAGATACGAGAAGTCCAAAATTGATTAGAATGGCATACAATGGGAGAAATCTTTGTCTTCAAAAGGCTGATAAGCAGCATATGGCAGTGTAATGGTGCCAAATAAAAATAAAACAGTATTAATCGGCATCGTACACTATTTTAGTTTCGTATTACAAGTTAAATTAAGAACGATCGTTATTAATTAAAGAAATTTGCTGGATTGAAAAGTCAACCAGAGTCAAGTTATATTATTTTAGTCTACCACTGAGTTTGCAAAAGTGGTGTAAGCTCAGTGATTACTTTGCAAACTATCTGTTTTTAGATTAACTGCTTATAAATATTAACTTGATATAAAATAGATTTAATAATACGTCTCGTGGACAATGAAAGCAGAAAATACTAACGGCTTTAGGAAATTGACATACAAAAACGCAAAAAACAGAAAATTTAAGTTCCACACTTAAAGGAAAGAATCACCATCATTAACAGCCTTTGATAGTCCACTACTGAACATACCTCTTTAGAAAGCAATGCTTCGGCATGAATGGACCCGCTCGAACGGAGTGATACCACGGTGTCGCCGAAAACCGGTGTAAAAAAGCGCTTGCGCTATGTTTCACCGAGTTAGTAAGCATACCGCATCCCCCTCCCCATACCGTTAAAGCCGGCAATGTACTTGTGACGCTTCTGGTGTTGCGGTTGTCCATGGACGGCGGTTATCGCTTACCATCAGGCGATTCGTCTGCTCGTTTGCACCCTATTTCAAAGAAAAAGGACCGACACGCTGGCCAGACTCTTTGCAGTGATTTTATTCTGAGCAGCGTACTCCTATAGGATGAAGAGGGGTGGTGACCATCTGCATTCTTATTCCATAACCACGAGGAAGCCAAATTTAGTCTTAGTACATTTTTAAAGTGTTTGTGAGCTAAGTTACTTTAAGTACATTCATATTTTAACTGAACCTGGACTCCTTCCAATTTCTATGTATGAAAATGCAAAATTTATAGTAGTAATCGATTTTACAAATATTTTTTCGATCTTAAAAACATAGCCGAGAACATAAAGCTTCGGACTCTGTAGGGTGTACCTCATCAAAGAATTCAATTACTTCATTTGTTTGAGAAAAAGTACATAATTGTAAATTAACTTTCTTTTTTTTTAATTAACAAAGAATGAATATAAATGAAAAAATCCTTTACAATTTTTTTTTCTGCAGTCTTTCTAATATAATATATAATATAAATTATAACTTGAAATATATTTATTCTGTTGGTCGTCGGTCAGTTCTTATGAAGTCAAGAGATATTTGATTACTAATAAAATAACACGTCTTTATGCAAGTACAGAAATAAAAAGTTTACTGGAACTTAATTGGCAATAACTTTACATAATATGTTGGTTATTTTTTATATAAATACATTGAGTGTGTTGCCGGCATTTTGGGGCACTCCTCGAATCCCACTGGATGGGGGGAGGAGTTGGGGTATAGGCCTCCGGTATCCTCACTCACCCGGTTGAACACAGTGCAGTCGATGTAACACACCGGTTTTCTGTAAGGCCGTGGTATCACTCCGGTTGAGCATGCCGAAGCGTGGTTGTCCTACAGATATTTATGTCAGATGTAGATTAATTATTTAATAATAAGTTATTAAATAAATTTCAATATTATTTAACTATAGAAAATTCAAAAGATAACAGAATTTATTTAAGGAAATGGAAATGTAATCTCAAGAAAATTCATTTCCTTAAACAAATTGAATCTCAACAGAAACAAGATCAAATAGAAATTTAAAAACGATCAGTTAACATTCTTAAGTTTTATGTAAAATATGAAGCTTTCTAATGTGCCCACATAAAACAACATAAACATAAGACAAAAGACAGAATACTTGAGTTTTAATTTACTACCTTCAACGAAGAATAAATTATTTTTCCGGTCGGTCTACGCTTTCAAGCGGCTGCTTTGCAAATAGAATTTCATCCTTTAACGACATTCTTAATAACGTTTTATTGCGACGCCGTATCTTTTAATGATATTTCTTAATGATCCCACCGCCGGTACCCAAATCTAATTAGCTATTTGACTGTAAATTCCCGACAGAATTCCATCGATGGTTCGACAATTCAATTGTTGAGAAGCGAAAGAATCAAATCAAATTCGGCGTAATTCCGTGAGAGCGTGCGACACGCCGCTGCGTCTTGACCTAATTTGGGCCGTGTTAGCCCGAGGCCGGCCAGCCATTTCCCGGGCTATTGGGCCCAAATGCTACCTCATGCCTTGCTATATTCCGCAGTGGCTTACGACACCTAATTCTGCTGACAAAAAAGGTATTTTATAGGCGTTAGTAAATCTGCATTCTGAATTTTTTTTCTCGAATACAGTTAAGCAACGACCCACATATTTGCATTAGAAAATAAAGTTAAAATAAAGTGAAGCATGCGAACTAAAACCGTGGTTTTGAAGGGTGTGTGAAATCAGTCATATATCATGCATCGACGAATATGAGTTCGAGTTGTTAAATGAACCGTCACGTGTTTCTTTGTTATTGATTTTTCAAATTATATTGCAAATTTTTTTTTCGTGTAAATATTTATGACTACAGAAAATTTTACAAATAGTAAACTAAGCACTTCTTCTTATTTGTAGATTTTTCTCAAAGACAAATTACAATTAGTCTTCTAACAAGTTTGTTCTGCGCGTGCTCTTCACACAATTATTTGTTCTGTTTAGGAATCGAACTTACAGCCTCTTAGTTAACAATCAAAATTAAAGTAAAATTTTAAATTCGAAAGTAACTCGGTCTGTAACTCCTTGACAACTAAACCGCTGCTCCAACTTTAATGAAATTTGCCATAGAGACACTTTTATTCTTAAAGAAAGACATAAGTTACTCTTAACAGAGACTGTCGTATACGCGGGCGGATCCGCGGGTAAAAGCTAGAGTCTTAATAAATTAATTTTCACAAATAAATTGGCCCAAGTTGGCTGGCTTTGGCTTTCGAACAAAACAACAAAACTTCAATACACTTACTGATATTCTTTGCTAGTCTTTATTTTCATATTTTCTCATCTCAGCGTTGAATAGAATTGTTTTCGTCCACTTTTCTGTTTTCCAAACAATAAGCGGAGCGTGAAGAAAATTGTTCGGTACTATATATGACGTAAAATATTGGACGTGAAGACTGTTTTAAATTTACTTCCATACAAAACTTACCCAGACAACTCTTTTAAGAAACATCTTTCAATGTTATAAACTCACATGTACTATTTTCACTTTTTTAATTAATTAACTTTAATCCTTGTCGACCCTGTGGCATTATTAAAGGTTATAAATGCCGTAGGACAAAACAGGTCAGTGTTGAATTTTATTGTGGTATATATACATGTGAGTTTAATTCTAGAATGTATTATAACAAGTTTCACCAAGTGCCTACAATCGTTACTATTAATTAAACTTCTTTCTGTTTACCTAATAATGTTTTAGCTATATATTTTTATGCTATATGAAGGCAAATTCAATATGGTTTTCACCGAGGACAATTCTTTGCACGAAGAACACGATCTTTTAGGAAATATATAGGTATGTTTGTCAGTCAATCAGTCAGCAGTCGTGTTTACCATAATACAAACTCCGCTTAGTTTCGGATCGGATCGGACGAGATGTGTGAGGATATTAATTATTATTAACTGCCACAGTCCTTCAACACTACAGGATTTGATAAATTTTATATAGTCATAATACGTCGAAGGGCGCTAATACTATTAATGGGGGATAGTAGTCACGGGCTAGTCTGTTCCTTATACCAAAAAGATAATAATCAATAACGACACCGGAGGCTTTTCGATAGGCCACTATTGTTAGCAACCAGACTGTATTGTTGCATTGTTCGCATTAGCTTATGCTTTTCATCGGGCAGAATAGAATTACTTTGGTAGAACCAGACAGATATAAAGAAATTATTCCGCTAGGTAGCTCTATTTCTCTCAAAATAACTGAAACATAACGTCTGATTATGTACACGTGAAACCAACCGTGAAAGAACAAACGGCCTTAACATAGTCTAAGCTTGTATAATTTAAATTTGATTACCAACATTTGTGAATTGCTTTGATATCTGAATTAATATTGCGTCCAATTCTTGCGTAGCAATCACGACAGAAACCAACGGTCCTTTAATAACCTTCTTACTCGTTTTCCGTCTCATACGTCTGAGTTTGTTGGCTCATCCTTTTCAGTAGAGTCCGTTCTTCTATGGAATGAGCTCCCTCTCGAAATCAAGACCTAAACATTTTTATGTTCAAGGCAAAAATAAAGCAGTACCTTATAAAACGATTGGCAGTATCAACTTCCTCTTGAGTAACTCCTACTGTTATTATAGATATCTATATGCGCATGTATGTACTTAAATAAGTAAGTTCATTTATTTGGTTGTGTGCATAATACTTATACCAAGGTTTATGTAAGTGATATGTAAATATATTATATTTGTTCAATATATTGTTTAGTTTTAACTCTCATAAATTTTTTAACCAAAATGCATCTAATTCCTGTTTTTCTACATCACCCAATGGTTGACCAAATGTGCATGATATATAAATAAAAAAAATTAACATGTGGCTATGTGTAAGGATATCATATTATTATTTATTTATTTATTATACACTTTATACACTTTTGTACATCGGTGGAAATAGGGTATCTGGAAGTCAACCTATGCGTGGTGTAGAAATTTCACAAGATAGGGAAAAATGAAAATAGAACTAGATAGGAACTCACTGACTGCAGGGCAGGCGAATAGGTAACTAGTTTAATTGGGAACGCAGATACGCCTTATTGTATGCCTAACGACGCAGTGCGGCTTCGTACGGAAGTCTTTAAAAGTCTCTGATTTCCTTAACTATAATATGCATGTACCTATTACAAATATTATCTATCCTCTTGAATCATTCTATATGTTGTTGAAAACTGCGTTACAATCCGTTGAGTAATTCAAAAGATCTAAGCGAACAGACAATGGAAGTACCTTCATGTTATATCATGTAAAGATATAATATTATATTAAACATGTATAGTTAGTAAAGCCACCAGAAATTTACCCAGCAAAGTTCAGCGTCCTTAATACATTCTGTTCGTTGCCACACTAAACACATCACACTGTTCCGGTTATGTTGTCATAAACAAGTCTGAACACCCTCTGATAACGCTGAAATGTTTTTTGAGCACTCACGAAGACGTTACGAGGGCTAATTGGCGAGAGAGGGCAATTATGCAGCCTAACGGTGGCGGCCATTTTGCTAACGGCCAGCTTTGGCATTTTTAATCGCTCACCTTTATTGTGTCTAATGAACAGTGCTTTGGTTTGTTTTTCATTTTCAGTCGTTTCCAACTTTGCTGATTGTTTTCGTCCGAAAAATCATTTTAGTTTTTGTTAGTGCTGTGGAGGCAACTAAAATAACTGGTAAAACTTTAAATTTGTTATTTATGTCTTGCAATTTCAACCTTTTGCACACCTTTCAACATTGTGAGCTAGTTGTCTTTGGTTCCATATTATTTCACAAAAAAACTACGGTTTTACTCCTCAGTTTACTAGAAACGTTACATGCGATGCGCATTATATGTACCATACGTTATTGTAGTCAATATCTTTTACCTTTGACAAATCCACGCACTATTAATATATCAGGGACATACGCAACAACTACAAAATATATTTTATATATGAATAATGAGGCTAAATCACTAAATCTGGGATGCCGAACCGAATACCGAATGAGACACGCAAAACAGATAATGCCAAACTTATATTGCGATTGATTTGAAGGACGCAAAAGAACAGTATATTATTGATTTGAAAATGTATATTATCTTATATTTGTATTTTCTCTCAATTTAATACATTACCTCCATTTCGAACTCGAAAGTCACGGTGATCACATTCGGTGTTGCGATTGGCTCGCACTGAAATGCCGAACGCGCCGAACGGCTATAATAGCAGCAAAATACACGACTACGGGCTGTTAATGGGGTGGGGCTGAAATACCATTGTCCGGGTTCTCTTCAGATCAGGGCGCCTGAGACCGGTCACCGGGTTGATTTTTAGTGGAATCACCACATACCTGGCACATTCCCCGAGGAGCCGGAGATCTGAAGGGATTTTCCACCCCTTCAACAAAAAAAGGCCTCTTTCATCACAAAATTTTGTATTGTCCGGGAAAAAAATTGATGAATCAGGTTGGCAAATAAACCGTGCCTAAAGCTATTTAAAAATGCGATCAATATCCGATTGACTGACAATTTTCATTGCCTGCTTCCTTAATCCCCTCCCATCATGCTCTTTTCTGGATCAGAATATAAAGAGTTAAATAATACTAGCAGGTAAACGGTTAATAAGTATCTCACACATGAATATACATATAATATTCATGTGAGATACAGAAGATACTTATCTAGTATAATAATTAATTACGTTTTCACAGCTAAAGAATTATTTAGAAAAGAGATTTTTGAGTTTCGTATATGGATCCACAACAATATAATTAAGGAAACAACATACCCTTCAAAAATGACCTCAATCTTTGTGTAACTCACAAGATAGATTTGTAGAAAAGAGATTTTTGAGTTTCGTATATGGATCCACAACAATATAATTAAGGAAACAACATACCCTTCAAAAATGACCTCAATCTTTGTGTAACTCACAAGATAGATTTGTAGAAAAGAGTTTATTGAGTTTCGTATATGGATCCACAACAATATAATTAAGGAAACAACATACCCTTCAAAAATGACCTCAATCTTTGTGTAAATCACAAGGTAATGTTTGTAGAAATGAGATTTTCAGTTTCGTATATGGATCCACAACAATATTATTAAGGAAACAACATACCCTTCAAAAATGACCTCAATCTTTGTGTAAATCACAAGGTAATGTTTGTAGAAAAGAGTTTTTTAGTTTCGTATTTGGATTCACAACAATATAATTATGAAAACACAACATACACTTTAAATATAACCCCAATCTCTGTCTACCTCACAAGATAAGGTTTTCACTATATACGTAAGTTTTTTCATAACATATTCATGTGGAACGAAAAGGTGCCAACTTCGAGCAAGATCCTAAACTTAGCTGAAACACCTCGTAATACGAAGATGCGTTTTCTTCATTTGTTCACAATAGCCCTCTTGTGATTCAATTATTTTCCCCTACCTTATTTTGGAACAATGATTTTCTCTTGCTACTCTCGACCAATTATAAAGCTCGTTGTGGGGAGTTTCTGACCCATTCCAGTACGCTGTACAATTAATTGAGTAAATGAAGAAAATTTAAAAAATCGAAGACCGATTAGAAGCGACCTGGTAAAAACAGTAAAAGGGCAAAATTAGTGAAAACAGCCAGTTTTGCCGTGATTTTCACCTTTTATCTGGTAAAATGTAAACGTTTCTTTTTATTTTTAAACATACATACAGCCTACAATTTAATATCTCTAAATGACCATACGTTCAGGATTAAATATATATAGGATAACCGTTAGGGTAAACGAGTTCTTGAGTGGAGACCGCGTCTCGGCAAACGTAGTGTAGGACGTCCACAGGACAGGTGGAGCGATGATTTGCGCAGGACGGCTGGCAGGAGCTGGATGCGAGAAGCCATAGATCGTACTAAGTGGCGTGAAATTGGAGAGGCCTATGTCCAGCAGTATACTGCGATAGGCTGATCATGATGATGATGATGAGTTAATAGATATAACATGTGCTTCATATAATTATTTTCTATAAAGGTATAGGTAATGTAAAGATGCATACATGTTCTATCCAGTGTGGCAGACAAATACTAGATAGCCAATTAGATTGTTCAGTTTGCATTATCTTATATTTTTGGCAATCCAGCCTTAGTAAACAAATAATCAGAAATAAAATACTAGGAAGAAATTCACACAAACACAGATATCAACAGTTAAATTTAAAGTACAATATTAATAAAAGTTAAAGGCAATTACTTATAACTGATTACCAACCTTATCTTTAGAGCCACAGAGCCGATTTTAGTTAGTATCCATTTGAGGGTTGTAATATCAGGACGTCAATTGTAATGTGTAAATACAAAACAGTGTTAGCTGACCCGACATTCAATAACTCATTCTGTTTACACATGTAGGTCCAGCTAACGAGGGATCATATAAAATGGAATGGAAAATGAGTAGGTTCAAGTCGTGGATGTTTGGCGATGTTGAGTCAATGATGGGTACTCATAATTGGCTCAAATTGTTTTTCTTTTAACACTGCGTTCTTGTATAATAACACGCAATTAAATAGTAAAATCATATAATTAATTGCAATTTACTCTGATTTTGTTCCATCACTAGCATTAAGTTTCGTACATGCGTTTTTGTAGCAAACCAGATGTTGGTTATGGAATAAATCTAAAAAGTAACTAACAAACCACTACTAATGTTAATATTATTACGCTTTCACAGCTAAACCGCTGAACAGATTTTAATGAACTTTGATATGGAGACACTAAGACTATAGTTAGCATGGAATATATTTATTAAAACCAAATCGTATTAATCTCGTGAGTATTTAGAACAAGCCTTGCTTTCGGAGTCATACCATGAGGTGAAAAATCATACCATGACAGTGGCGCAATGGGATTTGCAAGGATTTAAAATTGAAGTACAGATGTAGACCTCTAGCCAAATTATTCTCAACAGTACTATTCAAAAACTTTACACAACCCATTCTTACATGCACGTAACAGCGACTGACCCAATATAATTTCCAACATACCCAGATCTTCCGCTTCCCTACGTTTACCTACAAAAAGAGGCCACAGACAGGAGTCAGTTCGAGCTCTAGGAGGTCAAGTATATTCGGTCTAAAGCTACCTCAGTGAAACCAGTAGAACGACACTCCAAACGTTTTCATTTGATCACGTTTCGGATTTAAATTGGACTCCAGAACATTCCAATAGGAAGAACATTTTGTGCTCTGGGTAAGTGCATCTCGGTTACATATTTTCCTCTTTAATAATCGAACATGTACTTGACTCTATACTCGAATATTCGATTGTAACCTCTGGGGGTCGCAAGTTTTCTTTTTCTAAGATCTTTTGTACTATTTCTCCGAGGTTTTGTCTAAATAACATATATTTGTTACAAAAACTAATTATCTTTATACACCTTATTGGTGTATAGTTTTCTATTATACTGGATCCTGAATAATACTGACGTTGTCTTGAATAATAAAAATCTGTTGTGTTTTGTTACTTTCCCTAAAGTATAAACTTCTGTTGTTGAAGTATTTATTAATATACTAGGTTCTGCCCTTGACTCTGTCTGCGAGCATATCGGTTTTCGCGGTAAAAAGTAGTCTATACCGTTCCTCAAAAAACAAATTATCTTTTTGCCAAAATGGCATTAAAATCTGTGCAGCGGTTTACACATTAAAACGTAACGACAGACAGAGTTCCTTTCGAATTTATAACATAATCATGGCTTTTACATCACAGTCAGTCATTATTAAAAAAGTCAGGTTCTATGACCTTAGTACATCATTACCTTAAAACATACAAATATAGTCAACGGAAAAAACAGTCACAAATTCAAAAGCCTACCAAATTCTTAACCCTTCATCTATCGGTAGCTATAAATCAATGACCCGGCCAGAATATAGCCTGAATAATAAAACCTCTAGCTAAACCACGCTCGATGGAGTTTTGTAAAACTTCCGCATTTGACATATTGGAGTTTATTAAACTATATAGACAAAAGGAGGTTCTGATAGGTGAATAAAGTGGTGCGAACTACTTATTTGTGAACTATATACGAACGTGTAAAAGTGCTTAGTAATTTTGTTTTGCGTAAAAGGTTCGAAGTTTCAGCATTTTTTTTATACCCTCAAAGGGTTTAATAGCATTGTAGATGTTTATTTGTGGCTTGTGTAATGGATTCTTATTTTTACGTTGAACTTGTTATTGTTATAGTGAGTATGGGCGACTGCTTAAGTTGAGTTTATTATAGCAATATTGGCGCCTTCACTGGCCATAAGGGTCCTGGATATTAAGTATCAATAACTGATAAACAAATTATTTACGAACGTTTCCAGTAACGTATCTCTAGGTTAAAGTAGAGATAGTATATATTTTTCTATTGATTGTTTTTAGCTGAGAAATAAGAACGAGGTTCTTAATTCGACTGCATTTTTTTATGTTGACTTGGTTTTTTTTATGGAATGGGGGGTAAACAAGCAGACGTATCGCCTGAAAGTAAACGATTACCACCGCCCATGGACACCCGCAAGAACAGAGGCGTCACAAGTGCGTTGCCGGCCGTTGGAGGATGATGGGGGTTGAGGTATGGCCCGCTGCTGTTTCACACCAGTGTTCTGTGAGGCCGTGGTATCACTCCGGTCGAGCCGGCCCATTCGTAACAGCGTAACGTAAAAGCGTAGCTCTCCCACGGTAAGGGAATCGATTTAGATGATTCTTTTTTTATTTGAAAGCTTGAACATGTTTTTGCTAGTTAAAATTTAGTTTTTCAATGTGATTGATTTAATACTTTCATTGATATGCGGGATTATTTCTTTTGACAAGGTGACTGAAGTTGTCAATAGGAACAAATACACATCAGACGCGTTATTGAAATTCTAACTAATGTTGCTTGTAACTTGTTGTAAAGTTTAGAAGAGATATAACGCTAAATTACATTTTACTAAAACTCAATTAAACAAACTAGTGTATAAACAACCAGAGATGTACTCTCTCAAGTATCACCCACTTCATCTACTTCCAAAATACCGACATAGAAACTTAAAGTATCAACCTAATGTCCCTGATAAGGTCGTTTGAAGGTGTGATGTCAACTAGCCCATTGTCCTTTAATATTCCCTTAGCGCAACGGATTTCCATTAAACTTTGTACATTTTAAACAGTCGCCTTTTGCGCCCACTTCAAAATTCAACGCATATTTAAAGGTCCTCACAAAGAGCTTTGTTTAACTTTTTAAGCCGGCTTAGGGACGCTATTGGAATATCAAATGGTGTTTAATGAAAAACAGAGTGACAGTTACAAAGTCGTTCAGGAGCGTGTGTGGTTCATTCGTTCAGAAATAGAAAGTTCTCCCATATATCTGAGGCCGGTGTTCGTTATTTTGAAAGTTCATTACGCAACCATGTGTATGAAATCACTTTTGTTTCTTTCTTTGTTCTTACTTTTGATATTGGGCTTTTGGGATACTTCAGAAATTTATTTAAACGATTGCTTTTGCCCAAGTTTTTTTATTTATTTAAGTAATTCCTGAAGTAGATTGAATAAAATATTCATAGTATTTTTTTAAATTGTTTTTTAATGTTATTTTTATGAACTGTTACGTCTATTTTAAGCAGGGTTGAAAAATTCCTTCATCACCCGTATTCCTACACTTACAAAACCTACAAAACCATAATTATCTAATGAATATGTTATACTTAGGTGATGATGGTTGTAGAAATGTTCACAAGACTTTATAGTACACTGGGTGATTATTCCCACAAAGTCAACATTTATAGCCACATAAAATAAACGTAAATCGCCCTTTGCAAGTTAATCCCGCTAACAAGTGTTTGTAATGGTTTTTGTTTCCTTATTTGATGGTATTTTAACGGCGAATGCTGTTCAAATACTTGACTGTGTTTAACTTGAGTTTAAATGTTTGAATTTAGAATTTTATATCAAATATAAATGGGAGATCGTTTTTTGTTTTTGCGAAAGACGGTCCCCATTTCATGTCATGCACATTTTTTATATTTTTTATCATTAATTCCATCTCCAAGACTTGAAGACTCGAAGACTTAGAATTGAATAATTGAAATACTTGACATTGGCAGATATAGCTGATCCGGCTGATTGCCATATCATCAAAAGAAGAAGTAAATATATATGTTTATTGATTCATTGTTTTAATTGATGAAAGAACTTTCATTTGTGTTATTATGAATAGATCTAAAGTATGATAGAAGAGGAAATAGTTTATTAAAATACAAATTGAGTAATATACATTATGACCAATTCTGCTGTCCACACGCCGTTTATAAACTTGAATATAGCATGCGATGGTAGTTTCTTAGTCATAATTTGTAACAAAGAAGCATTTGTATGGTTTAGCGGTAAAAATATCGGAGGCCACTCTTGGACACTTCTTAGAGACTTGCTTCTAAATCATGAGGAAAATTTTGGGGTTTGGGGTCTGGTTACCTTAATTAGTCAAGGAAAAGTAACGAAAATGTTGTTTACACAGGTTTTCTTTAAATAAGGTCACTTGGGTTAAACAAATACATATTTTTTGGCGCCAAGTGGTCGAAACTGGAACGTTATTCATTGTTTTCTTTTCTGCTTTTTTTAAACTCGTTTACCATATAAACTTTAACTGTGCCAGTGCTATTAACACAATGTTTTTGCTTCACATATTAATCTACAGAACAAATACCACTCTACCTTTGAACTAAATGAGAAACCTTAGTAAGTAAATGTTTAACATAAAACCCTAGCCATTATTACAGTACAAGTGATCGAACCCTCATCTAATAGTTGATGCTATTAATCTGCGGAACATATACTAATCGTAGTTCAGACTCTCAGAGGCCCATTTAATAAGATAAATGGATGGCTTCGGACTGGCCTGACATCTAGATGGCCTATATTGATGCTGCTCGATTAGTGTACACATATTGTGACCTTCAAATCTACGCTTAGGGTATCGTTTAAACAAACCCTAATGATAAGGACCTTCGTTATTTTGGTTATGTAGTACGTTTTTTGCCCGATGATGTGACAGATGTTTTATAAATGTATAAAGTTCATAATAGGGCTTGAAAATTTGTAAGTAATATAGACATAATAGGGAAGGAAAGTACTAGAATATTAACCATCGGTCCTATGAAAGCATTTTAGTGATGCCTTGTAGGGCGTAGATTAATAAAATAAGTAAATAAATAATTCTGACATCTAATACGCAACGCAACCAAGTCCCAAACTAAGCAGAGCTTGTAATATGGGTACTAGACAACTGATATAATTCCATATATACTTTTTTGTAAACATATTCATTTCATACAAAGGAAACACATAAACTCCGAAACAAATATTAGCATATCTTACAAACATTTGATACGACCCGGAAAGCGAACCGGAGACCTCAAGCACAGCAGTCGTATACACTACCACTGCGCCACCGAGGCAGTTAGATGCTTCTTTTAAATGAGAAGTTAACACTTATATACGACTTATGACTTTCTTAACTTGCAATTCGTCATTTTTCATACTTCATTAAAACTTTTAACTCTGAAAAGTGTAACAATTCAGAGAACATCTGATTAATTTTTCAAGTGAAAACTCAGAACATGTATATGCAGCCCGATAAGTGTCGAAAGTCTGTGAGGACGTCATTTAATTTGATCCTGGACAAGTACTTACAAGCTAGGGTTGTCAAGTAATGACCGAGTGTCTCTTAGTCAAAGCAATTCCAAAGAAGAAATCCGAATTAATTTGTAACTACACACACTACATATTTGACTACAATAATAGGTCTAACACACGAGATTGTAATAGGTTTGTCATAATAAGGTTTGGCGCATGTAACAACCCTGGTTTGCAAGCACATGTACTTTCTGGATAACAATTCCCGTTCCGATCATATTTCTGGTTAAAAATATTCAAATAGGGCTAGCGGGCATGGCTTGGAACTTCTTCATCGGGGCTTTAATAACCGTTCAATGCAAATACTTGCATTTATGGGTTTGTGTGAGAACAACATTATTACCTGCTTCTGTGGCGCATTGGTAGCGTATGCGACTGCTGTCCTTGAGGGCGTAGGCTCGATTCCCGGCTTGAACCTTATATTTGTATAGTCTACTAATATTTATTTCGAAATTCGGGTATTTTCGATGTATAATATGTATTTATTTACAAAAAATAAGTATATATGTATTTATATCAGTTAGTTAGTACCCGTTACACAAGCTCTACTTACCTTGGGACTAGATGGCGTTGTGTGTTAGATGTCCGAAATATTTATTTATTTTTTGAATGGTAGGTCTGTGAAATAAGAATTAATATATATACAAACATTTTTAATCAATATATAATTTGATTACAGATATAGTTTCAAACACGCTTTGAAAAATCGATTACAAACAAAAAATAAACAACTTATATAAGGGCTTTAAAAATAATAACAAATCACGCTATTGCATAGAGCACTATACAGCAGTCGGACTAGGAATAGATTACGAATACCCATTAACAAACCTTATTACTAGTTTCTTATCTTTTCAAGTTAAACACTTACAAAATAAATTACTTCTAAAGTAAACCTTAGCTAACAATAGTAGGCAAAGCTCTTGCCAGTAGGTACTCATCGGCACGAAACCAAAATTGCTACATTACATAAAATTGCCTGTCATTAAGTCCATAATATCGGAGTCGCAAGGATTTCCCCGTACCCTGGCAGGTAACGGTAATCCCTTTGTAAAATGTCGCTCTTTATTATCGTGATTAATATGTGAATCCCTTGGATATCAGCCTGTAACTTTTATAATATTAAAAAAATAGCAATAAAGCACACACACACACACAGCCCGGAGCATGGAAAACACGATGAAAGCAAAACGAATTTCAAGGAACATTAAGTCGTTTAGTTCCCGTTTGTCATGAAGAATATGACAATAATTATTAGGAAGTCAGTGCCCACAAATATACTGACAAGTTCAACCTTCGAATGAAGTTCGCCCTCAGGGTTGAGGAGGCCCGATGCCCAGCACTTCGTGGAAAAACTGACGTTGAGTTAAGATCGGTTGAACTAGATGAACATAACACTTTAGGCAATGGTTCTTTTTATTTTCAAGCTTAAACCTACTGTCATAAGTTGAAAATAACACAGCACCATTGCCTTAAGTTTAACAATGTTTACGAGTAAGAGAGTAAAATTCTATGTTCTAGATCTTTCAAAGAACGCGATGGATTAGAATTTTGTTTTCTTGTATAGAAAAATGGATTCAAGAGGAAGATTTATTTGCATAAAACTTTAACTAGTAAAAAAAGTTTATTTTATCATACGAAGCCGGGAAAACGCTAAACTCAGACAATGAAATAAAATAAATTTTTACTTTACTTTATCTTACGACGAAACATGATTAATTTTATACTAGCGACCTTTCCTGAAGTCTTTGAAATTCTCGGATTTCCTCTGCTTATAACACCTGTGTATTATACATAGTAACCTTCCTGAAAACTGCATGAAAATCCGTATTCTAGTTTAAAAGATGAATAACACTTGAACATATAACTGTCTCTACGCATCCTGATCCAAATAGATCGTTTTGTGCGATGTATTTACATACAACTTATTAAATATGAAGCCATATCATTCTTCGGACAGATTATATTCTGATTTTGCAAACTCTTCTTTCTTCGTTCAAGAAGTTTTTTACCCGACTACAGCGAAGACAAAAGAAATATATTTTTCGACTATGTGTTACATTTGATCGTAGCGTTTAAACTATTGAACCGATTTTGGTGAATGTAATGTCAATAGATTTGTAGTAATTCCCTGGATTTCATAGGTCACATGAAGTTTATCAAAAGTTTTTACGTGGTCGTGTTATACCTTTAAAACTTTTTCGTACTTTAACTTTTTCTTTACACGTAATGTATAAGGCAAATGCATCAGTTTCATTTATATTGTATTGATGATGATGATGATGATGATGTTCTTCTAGCCGGTTTCGGCCTCTGCGGCCAGTCTCAGTCCCAGCCAACTACGCAGGAGATATTACAATACACAAGTGTGTGCGCAAACACAGGTGCACTCTCTGTTCCCTCTCTCTCTCATAATCCGATGAGACGGTTAACCGATACGATCAGGGAGAGATCAGGCGCAGGACTGAGGTTCTAACTCCAACGTCCAAACTACGAGCTTTTATTAAGTATTTATATAATCAGAAAAACTCAATAACATTTTTGGCCCGACCCGGGATTTGAACCTGAGACCTCTTGATTGGCAGTCGCATACTTCAACCGCTAGACCAACGAGGCATATTATATTAACTATACGACAGTAAAACATTTACCTTAAATAAGTCCAAACAGTTTTATTGAACTTACTTCTGAAAAACCAGAGATAATACCAAGTTACACGATTCAAGTATACCTCTTAAACTCATTTGCATTCATATTCCTTATCATCATTTTGCGATCAAGCTTGGAAAGACAAGGACAGTATATACCGATTGCTGCAAGAAGAACTGAAATGGAAAAGTTAACAGTAGGAAGTTGGTTGGGTATCTTTTTTATGGCATGTTATGTTGGTACGTTATCCGAGTGAGCTTTAAATATGTGGCAGGAAAGTTTAATCTGCCATTTCCTTGTTCGATAATAAAATATAGATAAATTGTTTTTAAATGTTTGGTGCATTATATACATATGTTTGATCAAATCTTTATGAAATGATTATATTTAAAAAACCTACATATGTGTTTATATCACTTGCCCAGTACCCATAACACAAGCTCTGCTTAACTTGGTACTAGATAGCTTTGTGTGTAAGATGTCCGAAATATTTATTTATTTATTTTTTTTTTATTTGTGATTCGAAGATACTTAGCCCGTAAATAATTAATTATTATAAAGTCCCTTTTTTATGCGGGAATTCTATCCGATACCTCGCAAGACGGCTTGTGATTTACTGATATCTTAACAATAACAAGTCATAATTATTAATTGTCTATAGATATATAGTTATTTATATATCGCCAATGTATTACTAGTGTTGGTTACTGTTTTCGCGATGTCTCCTCTTCAGTGGAACAAATTTACAACATATTAAGTCATATTCATTTGATATATTAATATGTTAACACTTTCATATGAACTTTGTACACATGAACTCATTTAGTACTTACTAGTTACAACTCTATAAAATTCAATTACCTGTAAGACTCTTTTCTAAAACACACATAATATCTATTTTCCTCAGGGCTAATCGAGCGCTCACCCTCATTAGCGCTATAAATACGCGTAAAATAATATTTTATGTGAAATACGACCATACAAAGTTACACAGCTACCTACACGCACCACATTAAGCTATCGTGATACGACCCTCAGATTATATCGTGTTTAATTAATATTAAATTTGTTAGTATTGTAATATAAGCACAATGGATTTCGACTAATGATACGTTTTTATAATATGCTTATGAAAACGCATCATTATCATCATTGCTCTTGGATTCTGTTTATGTTTTCGGCCAGACAGAGTCACTTTGGGCAGGCCAATACATAAAAAATATGCTCTATAATCGATATAGATCATCACCATCAACACTTAACTTGAACTTACAACAGTCCACTGTTGGACATTGGAAAGGAATTTTTGGCCTACCATACCACCTTGGCCAGACAAGTGTCGGTACAAGCTTTGAGTCCAGTTTTCCTTCTCTTTAGAGCGCAGTTGTGCTTCATGATTGCTTGATTCCCGGATCGTATGGCTGGTGATAATCTGTATTCTCAATCTATAACCACACGGATAGATTTAATATAATTAGGTACAAAAATATATTACTGAGTCTGAATATGCGGCAATTTGAAATTGAATGATTCTTCCGATAGTTCAAAAGTTGGGTATTAATTCTAAATCTATAAACTAATATTGTAAAACTATTTACTTAAACGCACTAATCTCAAGAAGTAGGTAGATAGATAGTGGGTGCTGGTTCGAATTGAAACTTTCTTGCAGCGATTGCCTTCTTCAATAAATGGACGTATTATTATATTATAATATACCAAAATATAGCTTTCTACTGTGCCAAGTGTTGTGGCTTCAAGTCCCACATAAGACAACACTTTGTGTGATCCACAAATTGTTGTCCTGAGTCTGAGTGTTCGTGTCCGTTTAATGAATCTTTGTAAGTTGTTGTCTTTTTAAATAGGAACGAAGTAGCAATGAAAGACACAGACACGAAAAATATATTCCTTTTGAGATTTGCAGACGGAAACATAATATCGGCGACTTCTCTTCTTAAATTTCAGTTTCATACAAAACCTTTCTCTTGAATCACTCTATCTATTACTGTAGCTGCATTAAAATCCGTTGAAAAGTTTAAAAGATCTAACTAAGCGAACATACAGAAAATATAAACGTTGCCTAGCCACATTATTATCAACCTCCAGCCAGCCAGCATCATGGTGAACATAACCAGGAACACCACAGAGCCCGGTCTGTTTCTGCATCCAGTCGCTTTCAGCCCTCTTACGTAAGTCGTCCCGCCATCTGGCTAGGAGACGTCCCACACCACGTTTGCCAAGACGCGGTCTCCACTCTAAAACACGCTTACTCCAACGGTTGTCTGTTCTGTGACTTATGTGACCAGCCCGCTGCTACTTCATTCAACCAACTTCTAGCTAGGTCGGTCACTTTGTGCATCATTCATCATCAGGAGGATTCATTTAGACTGTGCAGCATCTCTTGAACTTCTTGCTGCAATTCTGCCATGATTACAATATCATCGGCAAACCTTTAGTGCTAAATGTATTCGCCGTTTATATATATTGAGGCCTCGCCGTCCCAGTTTGGAGTCTTGAAGACTACCTCTAATGCATTTGTAAACAGTTTCGGGGATATCACATCCCCTGTCGTACTCCTCGATGCAAAGGAGTCTGCCTTTTGAATATTCTGTACTTAAACGGACATAGTTACGGCATAATATAAACTCTTCAGCGACTCAATGTATCGAAAATCAACTTGGCACCGCTGCAAGCAGTCCAGAACAGACGAGGTCCTGAAAGGCCTTTTTAGAGTCCACAAAAGCAAGACAGAGATGCCATTATTTATTGCCACATGTATATAATTTTTTTACACTTCCGAACAATTTATTAATGGTGTCGCCTCGCGTATCATTCACTTTTTACTAATCAACGTTCATCATCCACACCATGAAACATAAAACAGGTAGGTGCTATAGTATGATGTGTGATTATGTTGGACTTTTATCATAAATCTCGTCCAGGCTAATGAGAAATATTATTTATTGTTGGGTACAATGTGGGCGGGGTAACCTGTACATATTTTATGAGGCTTGGTACTGTACGGTAATCTTTTGGTCATTTATTACTTGAATACTTATAAGTATAAAGCAGTTATTTTCGTTTAAATGTAACGAAGTACGTAAGTTTAAGTGATACAATTTAATTACTAAATAGGCAACTAAGGTTTCAAAATCATCATTTCATCATCAATTTTACATACATCAGTATGAACTGTATTGTTTTTTTTTAATATGCAACCCTTATGGGTACTATTTTATTATTATTATTTTTATGGAGTAGAGGGCAAACGAGCAGACGTATCGCCTGATGGTAAGCGATTACCACTGCCCATGGACACCCGTAACACCAGAGGCGTCACAAGTGCGTTGCCGGCCTTGGGGATGGGGAGGGGGATGAGGGGAAGGGTTGGATTATGGGCCTCCGGTATCCTCACTCACTCGGTGAAACATAGCGCAGGCGCTGTTTTACACTGGTTTTCTGTGAGGCCGTGGTTTCACTCCGGTTGAGACGGCCCATGCATGCCGAGGCGTGGCTCTCCTACGGGTATAACTAATGCAAATACGGTTAAAAAATGAATATCAAACCGGCGATTTAAAATTCAATATATAAGTTAAAGAGCTGTAAGTTGGCATACAAAATAAGCTACATATTAAAAAAAACGACGGAATTGGTTATTTCAATTTTTATTATTTTCACTTACCACCCAGTACAAGCCTTATAATTAAGACGGACCGAATGACACTTTGAATGACATAATTAACCAAGCCAGTTATGCCAAACAAAAATTTACATAGAATAAAGTACAACCGAATCAAGAATTCCTTGTTCTTCTTCTTTTGATGATAGGGCAACCAGCCGCATCAGCTATTTCTGCCAATGTCAAGTATTTAATGTCTTCAATTCTAAGTCTTCCGAATCTTCAAGTCTTCGTCGTAATGGAATTAATGATAAAAAATGTGGATGACATGAAATGGGGTCCGTCTTTCGCAAAAACAAAATACGATCTCGAATTCCTTGTTTAAAAAAAGAAAACCACAAATGACACTAACACCAGAACTAAAAGACTAGAAGACACAAATTCGAACAAAATTGAAGTGATATTTCAACCTGTCATGTGACGTAAGGTGTATATTTCGTATATCATTTATGTTGCAAACATTATATAGTTCGTCATAGACACAGTAAAGGAATATGATGTATGATCTGCAAATATTTGTTTCGAAATTTGGGTGTTTTCTATGTATAAAATGTATGTATTTACGAAAAAAAAGTATATATGTATTAATATCAGTTGTCTAGTACCCATAGTACAAGCTTTGCTTAGTTTGGGACTAGATGGCGTTGTGTGTTAAAATGTTCGAAAATATTTATTAATTTTATATTTAAATATACTCATACATGATGATAGGTATTTCTTGCTTCTTATATGATTTTCTTCGGGCCAATGAGCAGTTGGGTGTCTTGGTAAGTGGCTACTTTTAAACAAGAAACACTCGTCTCAAGAGATACAGACATTTCTATACAATACTATTTTTATACAAAACACTTTATTATTTATAAATTATTGAAATAAATTTTGGTCACATCACAGCAACGGCCTTTAATGACCCACTGCTGGACATAGGCCTTTAATTCTAACGGAGGTTTCGGACAACTATTTTTGGTCTCTGGTTTGAAATTGAAAACTTGAGATGCGACAAAATTGCTTTCTGCAGTCAGCATTATAAGAATACTGTGATCTAATGTTATGTGATATTGATTAAATTGATTTGATTTGATTGATCGATTGAATAAAACGACGTTTTATTTGTTCTGTTGTTTTATTTTTAAGTTCACAATTAATTATTATTTTTGTAGCGGTAATAAAATCCGTTCGTGTGGTGACGGCTTCAAAACTGAAAGTGTCACTATGATCATGACAAAATCACTGCAAAAGGAATGAAAACTTGAAGCAGTCCGTATACCAACCTATATGGTCAGCGTGGTATAGTAAGAAGGGTCTCCTAGAGTAGAGTCTCCTTTCGAAGGAAAAGCTCATGTTTGGTAGTGAACTATAAAAACAGTTGATGAATTGTTTTTTGTTGCTTTAGGAGTGTAAGTGAGTCAATACACTCATTAGGTCATTGAGAAACATTAGTTACAGTATTACTGTCAGGGTCCATACTTTATGGAAAGTACTCATACGCGCAGCTCCACCCGCGTGTTTGTCGTTTATCGCAGCAAAGAGTAGCCTTTGTCCTTCCTCAAGAATCAAAGATCTCCATGCCAAATTTCAGTGAAATCGGTGCAGCGGTTTAGCCGTGAAAGCAGGATAGACAGACAGTGTTACCTTCGCATTTATAATATGGGTATGTATTATGTAAGTAAGTTTACAAAATATTATCGACTTCACTGAACAACTCTCAAATCTCCAGACAACATTGTAGGATCAATTTTAAGAAAGAGGTAGATAGCACTTAAAACTCTGATTTTGAATTGAAATTGAAGGATTCAAATATTTGTTTTATTAAGGTTGTTGAAATAAGAAATTTAACTCTGAGAAAAATAAACGAAAAATTCTTGATGAAAATTTGAATAAAAGCTTGATGCTAGGACTGGAAAGGTTCTAAACCTCTCCCGGTACCGCTCCACCGTCTCCTTGGCAAGCAAGATTTACTCCCGCTTGAGAACATGGTCGTTATCATGTTACCTAATGAGAGAGCCCCCACTCCGATGACCGCCACGAGATTACGGTTCGGCTCCCACGACGCTGGACATTCTACTAATGTGTGGAGCGTCGTGTCCACGGTCAGGTGATGTTTGAAACATTATTTACCAGCGATCACCTGCGTCAGCTGGTAAGATAGGGTCTCGTGACGCTTCTCGAACCGATCCTTCAGCATTCTGCCCTCAATTCGCCAGATCGTTACCATTACCAAAACCTCTTAACAGAAACTTGTACTTCTTATAAATTTTAGCTCGTATTCACGGCGTATTGAACTATAACACAACATAATTAACATGCCCTTTGTCTGGTCCAATCGCGCCTTAATACTTCAACATTATTTACATCGTCTTATCACATCAAATGTTTAACATTCAAGTTATATACTGAGCGATCAAAGGACTGTATTATTTATTTTGACAGCCTTCGTTCCCTTTGTGTTTTCTCTTTGGGGTTTAGTTCAATCACAATCAAGTTATTTGCATTTTTTTATGTCTATACAAATGAAAATAATTGTAGTGTCTATTTTGTAATTTAAAATAACAGTTTCTCACTAAAAGTATATACGGTACTTACATCAAAAATCTATTTGTTCCGAATTGCACTGGCTGCTGATATATTAAAAATAACTAGGGCTAATTTTATTTTAGACTAGTTTTGACCGTAGTAAAGGTACAACAACAACTACGAGTAACACCGCGGGGTACAGTTAGTAATAATTATAAAACTACAATTTGATCTATCTCCAGATTTTGAGAATCACAAGATTGTGCTATTTTTTACGTTCCGAAATTTTAATCACTCAGTGTTTATTAGCAGTTATCTATTAAAGCGCGTCTAAATAATTGAGAAACACAAAAAAAATATCATTATCGGTAGTTACAATGCTATCCAACGCCATCTATCGAGGTTAAGTCAAAGTACTTAGCGCCCACAAAACCAAGTGTCTTCGTCTTATTTACTTCTAAATAATGTTTACTACAAGTGAGATGCATTTACTACCAGTAAATTACTATAATAAATAATAAAAATAAAAACCCTTTATTGTTGATCTTATTTTTAAATAACAAAAGTTTTGTATGTATGCCTAAAAACTTATTACTATTATCAAAATTTACTATTTATGATTATTATTAATTTGGCAAACGGTAGTTACTCCTCAACTTGTCTTCTGACAAAGGCCTTCTCTAAAGATCGCCATTCACATCTATCCCTTGCCATTCGAGTCCATGTTGGACCCGCAATTTTCCTGATATCATCTTCCCATCTCTTAGCTTGTCTTTCTCTGTTTCTCTTGCAGTCTAGTGGGTACCATTCTGTTATTAGTCTTGTCCATTTTTCTTCCTTTCTCTTATCATATTTTCGGGGGATCTAAGGGATCGACAGTTAATAGTTGCTATATAAATACCATTTGTTTTCTTTTCTTTGTGTCTGTCGTCACTATTTTTAATCTGTAGAGGGTCGTGGTCATTTTCCCCCACGAGGACCAGTCGGCTTGGGGGAGTGTTGTGATTAGTTTTTACTTTGTTGCTTTTAAATAATGATTGTTGTGTTTTCCGTTTACCGACATTTAGCTGCTGTTGTTCCGTTGTGTTAGAAAGTAGAGAATTGCGTTTAGTCCTCAGAAAATCATAAGCATTTAGTATTTTATGGTTTGGTCGCATTAAGGTTGGTTGTTTTCTTGGTTGCTTATTGGTTTCAGGAGATGTTGGTGTTTTCCTTTTTTGCCTATTGTCATTGTTTATTTCGCTTTTCTCTTTTATTATTAATTTGTCATACTTAAGATATGCAAAGTTTCCTTTATTTCTCTCCCCTATCAGTTGTGGCAGCAGCATTTTTCTTTTCTCTAGGACAGCTTTAGTATAATCTTCCATGACGTACACTTCTTTAATTTTTTTCTTTAATGTTATTACTTCATTCTTTTTCCATTCATTTACGAAGGAAACCAAGGTGGGTCTTGGCTTACTACTAAGCTTTTTGTTTCCAATGCTATATACATTATTTACCTCTCGTTCTTCGAAATTAATGTCTAAGTCAGTTTTAATAACTTTCATCACATGTTGAAGTTACATTTTATTTTCTGCTATGATAGGCCCTTATTTTATAGCCAATATTTCCATTACCTTGTTAGTTACAGATGTTTGTATTTCAATGGTTTGTTTCTGCGTTTCAATTTTTATTGATTCAAATAAAAGTTTAAACTGATCTTCTATTTTATATATTTATATATATATAATGTAATCTGAGTGTAATGAAACGTATTGAATAGTAGTTTTATTTTTCCTTGGGTTGGCAACACTACACTTTATGCCACTGTCAACTGACGTCTTGACTATAGTTCAATTTCTACCCTCAATTTTTCAGTCTAGTCGGCGTCTTGTTTGTATATATATAATTTAAAGCCCAGGACCACGCGAAATCAACACTTTCACACTATTCACAGCACTTAAATTTATATTGCGCGACGTTTTTATATCACTAAGTGAGCGTAAATAAATTTTAAATACTTTATAATCGGGAGCTGTTCAACTTTGATGTTTACAGTTTGACAACCGGAAACGGAAAAAAAATACTATAAATTACTATAAACGTAAATTACTATAAATATTATCAATTAGCTTCATTATGGAAGAAGACAGAATTTCGATTCACTCCAGTAACCAATGTAAAGTTCGAATTCAGTATGTACCGAAGTGTACCTACTTTACTCTTATCTGTGAGTAACTAACTTCTAATAGACTGCATGCGTCACGATATCTATATAAAGTGGTTCTTTTTATGTACTTTATCATCAAGGCCTTGACCATGGTCATCCCTGGATATAGTTTACACTACTGCAATTATATTAAACAGAGACAAAAAGTCATACAAAAGATCTTGTGCATAAAATTTTTGCGAAGGTTACACAACAATTCACAATTCTGTGAAGCATTGATGCAGACAATTTTTTTCTAGTGACTGTTGTTATTTAAGAAGTAACAAGTCGTATTACTATTGTATTGAATAATCTTATAAGTTATCAGGTTCAAGTTCGAAACCATAATTCTGCTCTCCAGTAAAATGAATTGGAACTTTTCCTTTTTCTAAACTCCACAATTTTTTTAATTATTTAACAAAAATGTTACTCCAAAAGTGTTTAATTATTTACTGACAAAACACTAAACAAGTTAGTAAGCAACAAGTCAACAAAACGCCACCTAGCCGTCAAAACGCAAACTACTTACACAGCTCCTGAAAACAGTCTAAAATAAACCACTGCATGAAATTTTCCGTCGCCGGCATCTACCGGCCGCCGGGTAAACGTGCCGAATGTTCCCGACACTCCCCCCTACTCTTTCCCCCACTAAATGCCTATCGATCCACCCTCATGCAGCCACAATTCATGCCAACGGTGAAAAGTACAGACAATTTGCTATCAAAATTATCAGTTGTGATACTATCTGGCCTAACATAAGAAATTTTATACCTCAAATAACATTTATACCAGGTAAGCCGGTGTTTATATTGAAAGTGTTGGACTTCCATTCATAAATTGTTTTCATTCATTCTGACAGAACAATAAAGTCGTGTATTTTTTTATTTGTTATTGTGATATAATTTTCTAATCAAAATCTTTAGACTCCTTAGATTTGTGTGGCTATTAATACCGTGAGTGTGACATTGAGGGCAGAATTGTTGGAAAAGATTGGGTCGCTAGATGCGTAGATTTGTTTGTTACTGGCCGAGATTTTTCTTGAAAAATAGGTCGCTAGGTACGTCATCTAATCTCAGTGCAATATGATCAATATGATACTTGATGCGTAAGTTACGAAACGGTGTTATACTTTTAGCTTTTGAAGAGGTCATAGCTTAATTGTGGCTATATTTAATGTAAGATTAGCTATTATCGCTATTGAAATTTTATTAATAGACTATTTTTAAATACGTGTGTGTGTTGAATATGTATGTGAGTGCATTCAAAACCGTTGATATGTGTTTAATCTAAGACATAACTGTGTTCAATAAT
Source organism: Hyphantria cunea (assembly GCA_003709505.1). Classification (NCBI taxonomy): domain Eukaryota; kingdom Metazoa; phylum Arthropoda; class Insecta; order Lepidoptera; family Erebidae; genus Hyphantria; species Hyphantria cunea. Next base: position 767,387 of record PKRV01000425.1, read on the forward strand.
ATATGTGTAATCATTTCGAGAACATTCCAGTTTCTCGAACTCATTTTCGTGTTTGAAAAGACAACATAAAATATTGTGTTCCTATATAAAACATATAGTCTTAAATACTCTATCGCGTGTCTGTCATTCTCTTATTAAATTTGTTGCTCGTATTATTTACATAGCATCCTTTACCCATTTCTTACGTTACCTTTGTTAACATTAAAATCTTCCTTATTTTTGTATAACTTCAAGTATGACTATTAAAATACATGTATTATGTCCGTTTAGTGACTCACGTATCATTTCTTTGTTAATATGTACTGTGTAATAAATATGAATAACTAGGATTTATATACTTTGAAAGTCAAAACAAGACATTGTATAAGAACAACACTGACCTTAATTAAACACAATTAAACACCTAACTTCAAAAACACTTGACGTGTTATAGAATGTGAAATAGTTTGACTTTGTTCTTTAAAATCTTTTTTTCCAAATTCCAGGACGCTGTCGCAGAAAGACCGACAGAAGAATCAATAGTTCCTGTTCAGAACGACGTTCAGTCTCAAGACCGCGACCTGTTCATTGACGATGCTGATGATGGATCAGGCTTAGACGCGGACGAGAGCTCGGGCTCCGGCTGGGGAGCCGGTGGGCCAGGCCTTGACGACGAGGACGGCCGGCCCGGATCAGGTGAACTTCCAAACGGACCACCTGATGACGAAGATTATGGAACTCCAACTCAAAAAACTAAGGGAACCGAAAGCACCCTTATCACCATTGCAACTCCACGCCCTGAGGAGCCTGATTACGTAGACTCTGATCAACCGGAGCTTCCTGATGTTCCATACGTCGATCCAATCCCACCAGTAGACACCAACCAGTTAGATGAGATCATTCGTGAGTAGTGGCTTACGCATGCCAGTTTTTTTGCATTGTTTTATTTTAAGTTTCAGTATGAGCAACAGCTATATCAACACATAATAAATATTGAAAGAATATGTAAAATGGGAGCGTTAAGGGTCTTCATATGGAGTAATGTCGTAAAGAAAGTCAGTGTAAATAAATTCTTTCATTGAGTTTCACCGAGTGATTGAGGTTACCGGATGAACAAAAGATTCAGAGGGCTGCAGTTTTAGAGGAACAACCCACTTCTGTCGTTTACCACCAAATGACCCGGAAGCTCCTTTACCTGATAATACTATAAAAGTGTTGTTATTAGAGTAAAAATGTCAAGCAAGGCCTCAATTGACCTAGTTTTGTGTCTGGTATAGAAAATTGTAACCTCTCTTAAAAACTACGAACTTGAAATTAATTGAACTACAATAGAATGACAATTGTATAAAATTAATTATTCAGAATCATTAGTCAGAAGCCTAGTGGAGTTCAGACAATTCAGCGACATTGCAGATTCATCTTGCGCGACACAATAACGCTGACGTAACCTTGAATTAACATAACACATTATTGTTATCTGTGTTATTACTTCTAATTACTGTTTACAACGCGCCAGTAACCGTTGGAACGTTGAAACAATAGAACGTGTGTATAATTATCATAATCTTACTGCATTTTTAAAATAAGACTACTATGTATTAACCTATTTAGACAATCATTAATTCTGTAAAATTTGACAACAATTTTAAAAACATTCGAGGATTTTGGTAAGTCATTCGTAGTTGTTCTATATTTAAAATTATGACGTTTATTTTTTTCTACAATTTTTGCATGACTTTTACCATCATGCAAATATTAGCCTTTATAGAACCATTATAGCGTTCTTTTGATAGAAAAGCATGTTGAAGATATTTATACCAGGTGGTATACGAGTATTTTAATCATGCATCTCATGAATTCATTAGCTTAGCGATGTTTTCCATTTCATTGGTAATTTTGATGTTTTATTACAAATTTTTATCATTGAATGCTTATGTTCATGCAAAATCATTTCTAATCCTTTTCTGTGTCCTATAGTCCCGATCCAAATAAAGCTCTGTAAAATATTCATTAAAATTATATTGGATTCTAATTCCTTCCTACCTTAACTGATTAAATATTAAGAAGAAACTAATTCGGCCTAAACTAAACTTCTTTAAATTTTCTGACTTAATGATCAATTTCCAAAATTACTTCTATTAAATATCTTCGTCATCTAAATCTATTACATCATAACTATCTTCCAACTATACACATTATAATAAATTTAATCCTTATGATAGTATTTCAGGTCTCAAATTTATGATAATAAGATTTATAAGGCACGTGTTTTAATTCTTACGTCCAATTCAAATACAATTAAAACTCCAATTGTCATTTATGAAACTTAAATTGAAGTTTACAGCATGTACTTGATCGTCAAAGAAAATTAGGTGAAAACACCAAAATCTGCCTGCTTGTGTCGATCCATAACTTCCATTTGCTAAAATGCGTAGAGCCTTATGAGAAGAACACTGGCAAAGAAACTCATGGTCACTTACACGCTCTAAATATTTACAAAATAAATACATGTATACACAATATTTAAAGAGGAAAATATAGACCATCATGGCATGGCCTAGTTATTCAATATAATAAGTTAATACCTACAAGATAATCATTCAGAATGTTCTACGATATAGGAAAAAACATTTTACCGCAAATAGAAACTGATAAGAACCTGTTACACATGAATTAAGCAACTATAGTCCTTCTTATCATTAATAAAACAAATTAGCAAATAGGAAGAATGTCTACTTGAAATATATCATTTAAACTTAAAAGTACCTATTTTATAAAATTCCAGCAAATACAGCTAACAGACCCGTAGAGGGTCCTCCAGTGCAAGAGCGCAACGGAGGAGCCGAACAACCCCCACGCCCAGACCAGACCGATTTCAGCATAACTGGAGAAGATCTTGTGCCATCTGTGGTATGTAGAAAGAAAAACTCTTTATTAGCACACTATAATATTACAGTTAGAAGAGAGTACATAAAATGTGAGACGAAGTGTACAAAGGGCCTTATTGCCTAAAGCAATCTCTTCCAGGCAACCTTAAATTATAAAACTAGTAATTAGTATAGTGACCGACACTCTTCGATTCTGCTCCTGCTCTCTATAAGGCAGAGTAGTCACATTGACAGGCTCATATACAAACAAAATTACATATGTATTAAATTACTTGACAAGTAACTATTTTATGAAAGTTTTTACCAAGAACCTACAAAGTCTAAATTTTGGTAGCTGATGCTTCTTGTGTTGTAAGCAGACATTTAAAAAAAAACACCCTTGAGAGGGTTCACTCGGGGATGAACGGATGTGGAAGTTCGTCATTTTCAAAGTTATTACCATGAAATAAGAATGATTCGGGCGAAAACGCGTGCATTGACTAGTAATATACGCAGCAGACAAGTCAAAAGCCACATGTTTACATCTAAATTCTTAAATAAACGTACGCTTGTCAATAGATATTAAATAATGTTGTTATCTATTGCTTATAAACGCTTCTGTAGTTATTGGAGTCAGTTGTAAAAATGGCGATAGATTTTAGGCAAACATAAACATATATACTGCCGTAGCCTGATTAACATCCATCCTGACAAGGATGAACGGGCTTGGTCTGTCTCCATAACTTTGATGAAAGTCGTCTTGTTAAATCATCTAAATCATTGAATGAAACTGAATCTATATAAATGAAAATGAATCACAAAAATGTATGTACGCGCATAGCTTTCGATTGACTGCACCAAATTAGATAATTCTTTTTTAATGTGTATTTTATTGTCAGAACAAGGTTTGTATAGAAAAAAAGGAGGTGTTGTAGTTTCTTTGCTTGCCTAGTCTTATACACTGAAGCCCTGCGAGAATTTAACACGGGCTTAACAACATAAGTTTTTCGGTAATTCAAGAAAACTTTCACGAAAATGACTAGGGTGGTACGAAGTTCGCTGGGCCAGCTAGTTTATAATAATAATAATATAATTTATTTGCTTAAATTTGGTACAAAAGTTAGTAAGAAAATAAAAATAGGTATGGTACAACTTTTTCCAAAAATAAGTGAGCAATCATAGAATTACAGTCTTTCGTATAATAGTTACACCCAATTTCATAAACTTGCAAGAATAAAGATAGATTACCTTAAATAATTGTTACATAGCAATGTATTTCTATATGTCAAAATGTGAAATCGAACTGTCACTTACTATTCCTGATCCTTATGATTGAATTAAGAGCTTAAGAGAAGTGTAGTACCTTTAAGACAATTTAGTTATAAAATATTATTAAATGACGATTCTGTGTGAAAAGTGGTTACTAAAATGAGTCAGGAAAGTATTCCTTTAGGTACATGATTCGTAATGATTGATTTACATACAAAACCGCAGTTTATAATGACTCCACTTTAAACATAGAAACAATACTGAGTAGGACACTGTAATACTTATTACGTTCTTTAAACTAACTACTACGGTGCTTATATAAAAAGTAATGAATTAAAAAAAAACCCTTCTGCGTCAATATCAAAAGTTATTTTACATATGTATATATAATCGTACACCGTTAAAAACTCTTTATTTTGATATCACACTTGATTTATTTTGAAAACATTTTCATTGAGAATACTTTTTGCCAACAAAAATCCCTAATTTTTTTCCATGTACCCAGCATCACTCTCACGACTAAGATAAATCTATTGACACACCACTCACGTAAAAATACAACAATCTGTTTAGGCTCTAGGGCGTGCTAAAGAAATATACATACATATTTTATAGTATAGACACATACACTCGAAAAACATAACCCTCCTTCTTTCCCAGTCGGGTAAAAATGTATACACTTTCGTTTTGTATGATTAACCACATCGATTCGTAGTATGGTATGAAAATTGTGATGTTTCATGGTTATCAATTTCTAATAGCTCGTTTCGTAGTATGATATGAAAATTGTGATGTTTTCATCATTATCAATCTCTAATAGCTCACTTCTCCTCTAGGTCACATTGTTCAGACGACTTCGCATTATTTTTGTTTCCAGATTTCTATTTCTGGAGTAGTGATATTGTGTTGCGAAGCTCGCTCATTTAATCTTCTCTTACGACATCCTTAGAATAAATAGTCTCTCCCCGATCGTGTCGGTTAACATATTCAGATGGGACGGTTAACCGTTTAAAAATGTTGGCTGTTTCTAGGACATTTTACGTTTACATATTATTATTTTCTTATCATATAATTATATATTCAGGGTTACTCCCAAACAATTATATTAGTAAGTCATCAGTCAGGAAGTTGTTGAGGACGCAGAGCGATAATGATTAACATACTTATTAAAAAAATGTTGTTTTCATTGCGAATTGTCATTTGTTTTAGTGACTGCCAAATGCAGGGTAACCTTACGTAAAACTATTGTGTTTTGATATTTTGTGTATAGATATCGCGTCATGATAATTTATGCTCTTGACCGTGTCAAGGAGTAAAAAAATATCATAATATCAGTAACTATAATGTACATTTTTAGTTTTTTTATTGATTCAAGAAAGGAGGGGAATCGATTCGCTTGTGTTAAGGTAGCCATAAACAGTAGGATGTTCCTGACAGGTTTGCCTACTCAGTTCAATCAGTTAAAAAGTGTAGGAAAGATCCTGATAAGGGCGGCCGCCACACACGCTCAGTTTTGTCTGTACTGTTAAACTACACAGGATTACCAACAGGACAAATTGTTAAAATTAATCTTTTTTGGTCGCCTGAACAGTTGCGCAACACACAAACACATACTCTATGACTCTACAGTATAGCTTTTAAGATTATTATACGAACTCAGACATGAGTCATTCGGAAATTTCTTCACATTTTGGCGAGGGTACAATTCCCAATCATTTATATTCATAAGAGTTTAAAATAAACTTCTTCTTTTTAAGCCTCGTCACTTTAGGCCTATGTCTATCTACGAATATCCAGTAATTAAAACAAAAATATAAAACCTGTCTGTAACGTTTCAGGACCAGCAGCCATCTGGCACAAACGTGAACTCCGAGTCTCGTGCGCCAGACAAGGTCTTCATCATGAACACCAAGTCTGAGGATCGCGCAGCTAGCTTCTTCGCGCAGCCGGGCATTCTTGCGGGTACGTATCACCCTCCAAATGTATACATGTAGAGAGAATGTTTAAAAAATTGTTGCAATTCTAATTAATTAGATTCGTATGAGATAAGTATCTCACGACACACTTTGTAGACTAAAATGATGTAATGTTTGTGTGTGAATATTGCGTAGACGTGTAATACCTATGTAAATAGGCAAAATACACACACATAGATACTGTATTTTTGGTCAAATGGCAAAAGAATAATAGACATTCTTTTGCTATTTAACAAAGTAATAATATCCATGAATCAGGCGATATAAAAACAGAATTGAAAATAAATTGTGCTTCGTAGTTTCATAAGTTCTTCGTATGTTAAATAAGATAATATTACGTTTCACTTCTCGCTCTTTTTTTGTAAGGAAATCACAAATATTTTGAGAGAATATTTTGATTCTAAATTCTAGCTTCCTACGGACACATCTTACCTAAGTTATAAAACCGGTCCAGTGCATGTTACTAGGCCACGTATAGAAGGGGGTTCCCAATTTCGAAGGTTTTTTAAATATTTTACATGTTAACTCATTATTTCATTCTTTTTGTACTATTTTTTTAAATTAGCTAATTTAACAAATCACGCAGCTAGAACTTCTGAACTTAGAAAAATATCAAAAACTTTAGAGGTTTTCTTCAAAGTACACTATATGGATTACCATCAGGATTTTTTCCAGAATTTTCGTGACAGTCGTTAAGTTTTTAGGAGGGTGAGGGGGAAGCCGTTTTAACAAAAAAGAAATGTTCTTTAAAGTTGAATACCGCGCAAACAGATATCGAAATCAAAAAGACCTACATGAATAATGATACCCCACATTATAGGGAAGACGCGAGAAACGTGTTCCCTACACGTAGCTAAGGATGTTAGAACACCAAATAATATACTTTTAATAGTACTAAAACTAGAAATTTTAGCACTCTGTCGATATATTTACCTCATCGTTAAGACGGTAAGCCGAGTAAGGACACGAGAAAACTATGAAAGTTCCGGGACATAATCTACTAAACGCTAAAAGGCCTCTTATACATATAAAATAGGACGATTTTAATATCAATAATAGTTCATAAAATGAATATTTGTACTATTGTTGTAGTATAGTTTCACTCAATTTCAAGTGGCGATGTATTTTATTTATACTATCTATACTAATTTATTTTTTATACATTTCAGCTGTGATTGGTGGTGCAGTAGTCGGGCTCCTATGCGCAATCCTGGTAGTAATGTTCATAGTGTATCGTATGCGTAAGAAGGATGAAGGCTCGTATGCACTCGACGAGCCAAAGAGAAGCCCTGCCGCAGCCTCGTACGGGAAAGGGCATAACAATCGCGAGTTCTACGCGTGAGACGACACAGAGCAACCTACGCCACGTATCGACTAGTCGGCGAGCACGCCCAGACTGACCGGTTCACACTACACCATCCCCGGATGGCCTGCCATTCTTTTTTTAAATTTCAATATTTTTTTCTCACCATACGTTAAAAAAACGTGGGAACGAAACAACAGAATTATTTTATAAACGTGGCTAAAATTGTTCTGTGATTAATTTAAAAATTTACGATCGATTAATTATTTATTTTATAAAATATTTGACACTAATAAATTGTAGGGTACGGATTGTACAACACGTGTACAGCCTGATACATATTTACAAAATATTGTCAGAACGACATTGACAGATAGAAAAATTTAAAAAGTCATATTTAAATTATCATCTTTGAGACCAAGTTTTTTAATCATTGGTGTAATGATGTTTTGATGTCTCTAGAGAGCAATGTGGCTCGAATGTATTCTGAATGATCGATCTTGTACTTCTGTAAAAATGAATTTTGTGCCATCCGCTTACCTTCAACTGTATATTGCCAACCCTTTTCGCGAAGACTATGAATCTTTGTCTGAATGATATAGTTTGTGGACACGTCCATAATGACGACTACTTGTAAAATAATTATGTACGTGTGTGTCTCTTTAGATGAACTCTCTAAATAAGGAAGCAGTGTTTTAAATATGTTGTTTTAATTTTCTATTGTCTATGGCAAATAATATTTCAACGTATTTCTAAACTGAATATGTAACATTTAACTTTTTAAGGCACTAATTTTATAAGGTTTCTTGTTATCACTATGGGTTTTATAATGTTAGGTATTGAGGTATCTCTATCTCTTTAATGTTTGTAGGAAGAAATTAATAAACAATCGAATCTAATATCGAATGAAATGACAAACTCAATTATTTATAATTTTCCAGATTAAACGTTTTCCTAATTCAATAAAAAAACATTTCATGATATTTTTTTTAAAACAACAGATTTTAGATTAAATGTCTTATTAATTTCATCCTGATTTAGTTGTAGATATTCTAATCTCATTGTGCTTGGTTTTTATTTCTGAAAATAGGTTGTGCAACGATTTTTTAATTTATAAATATCCTTTGTGCCATCTTCAGTAATCTAACTTGTCTGCAAAGCTTTATGGACATTTGTAAATTCTAAACAATGCATCATTTATTAATTATAAAAAAAGCTTATAATTTATCTGCACATAGAGTGTAGTGGTTTAAGTGGCTGCTATCAAGTTCATTGAACGTTGCGGGTTCAAACCCCACATGCCCATACCCCACCAACAATGTGTGGATCCACACTATATGTGATCTACAAATTGTTGTTCTTAATCTGGGTATTCATTGTGCCCGTTTCATGCATGTTTCCAAGATCCCCAGCGAGACAGGAATGTTCCTAGTAGGATTTTTTTCGAATTCTTTCAAAAAATATAATTAATAATTTCACTTACATTGATAAAATGTTATCATATTAAATTTGAATATAATTACATAAATGATGCAGAACTTTATAAATGTGCAAAACCTGTACGCCAGTGTTATTTAATTAATTTAATTTAAGTAACACATTATGTCAATTAATTTATTAAAATAGAAATTATAATTGAACACCGGTAATTTACGAACGATTAATAAATAGAGAAGTGTTATATTATTAATTTCATTAATTAACTGGAATATCTATATATGTGCTAAGTGTGGTAACGGGTTATACATGTACTACTGAGTGTAATTTACATATGTATATGAAATGGTCAAAATTTCGACCTTTCATTAGTAACCTAGTTATTGGGACACACTCTTGCTGCGGATTTTTCTAGAATTAAACTGCATATATGGGACATATTACTCAAAAATAGTATAAAAAAACTTTGACCATGACATTTAAACTTATTTTTACAATGAATTGAATTACAAAAAAAAACTGAATGCGATTTTTATCATTATAACAATAATAAAGCGTTCTAATACTCCAATAAAAAGTTTAAAAAATGCTTCTAAACAAATGTATTACTTGCAATTAGTTTCTAGAAAAATCTAATATATACGCAAATAAATACATTCCTATCAGATCGGTAACAATTTTACCCTGTAGTGAGCTAAGCAGCTCATTAGTATAAGAAATTTGTACATTGTAACTGTAAATTCTTTAGGTGTTAAAACTGAATAATTTATACGATAATAATATTGTATAACCAAATAAAACTAGTTTAAATGAACTCCGTTGCAACTTTGTTTTAGGCTAAACTTCTGTTGTTTCACGCATACAACATAATTCTATCGCATGGACAAAACATTAACGTGCTATGGAATACGTTCTAGTTAATAATAATTTAAATTACAAATAAGTGTCCTGAATATAGGCTTTTCATTACAAAAGAGGTTTTGGCATACAATACTACGCTCCCCAAACGGGTTGGTATAGGAGTTGCTTCAAGTTTTATTTCTTTTTGCAGTGCTGTTGTCGTACTTAGTCACACTCACTTCTTATATTATATATATATATATATATGTACATATATATGACAATTAATCTGTCACTATACGGATAGCCCGTACCTGTCTACCATTTTTTAAATAATATATCAGTTCGTGGGGGTACTCGAAACTTTATTATCTAGAACGTGTTTTATATTTTGACGTCTAACGTCATATCGCTTGACATACATATCTGATGGTATACGTGGTGTTGCCACTGTAATAAAATCTAACCATAACAATGCAAATGTAATGCTAACTTAAATATCGAATAGAATTTATGGTTTTGTTAACCATCCAAAACATGTAATAAAATTGTGCTGTCTTTTTCTTTCCATACTAAAAAGAAAAAGACAACACAGGATTTTAAGAATAATGTTTCTTCAAAGTTGTTAACAGTGAACAAGTTTGTTGTCATACTTACTTTTTAATACTTTTTTGTTATTGTATACTTATCCTTAATATATAGTAAGTTTATGAAAGCTTAAGAACAATTATATCCTCTTTTTCTGTAAAGCAAGTACAATAAATATGTAACTACATATAACTAACCAAACGCCTGCAGAATCTTAATAGCAATACTTAATCTGTTATAAAACCATTAACTATGGCAAATTTATTGAAGTTTTTGATTCAAATATTGTAACAAAGACAATGTTTTAATTTATTTTTTTAATTAATGGCATTGCTGTTTTTTTTTTATCTAAAATAATTCATAAACATTTTAATTTTAACTGAGAGGCTAATGAAATAACTGTATATGTCGTATTGATTCAACGTTATGTTTTAAACGATTTCTTTTTAATAATCTCATATTTTTTTCTAATGTAAGGAGACTAGGTTATAATTAACATATACATAACTATCGATGTCCACCTTGTAAATATTCTCCTTTACACTTAGGTAAATATACAGGATATTATAAACCAAAAAATATGTCTTTTTTTATTTGTTCCTGTACTTTTCCTGAATAGATAAAATATTAAAACTAATAAATATAAATACTGTCATCTTCTTACATAACAAAAGATATTGTTCTGCACTACTTAATGTTTCTGTTCAAAGATCTTTATTTCTCATTAAGACAATCGTCACTTACATGGGAACAATATTAAACAAAATAACATATTATACATCAACACGATGCAGGTGCAGTAAAAATAATTAAAATAATAACAATAATAAAATAATACTAATACGGTAAGGTAGTCCTATTAATATTATAAACGCAAAAGTTTTTATGGGTGGATGTTAGTTACTCTTTCACCTAAAAACTAATGAACGGATTTGGATTAAACTTTACAGTAATATAGCTGATACATCTGAATAACACATAGGCCATATTTGCCGCGATAACCGACATATACACGGGCGGAGCCGCGGCATAAACTAGTAGTTAATATTTCATTATTATAAAACCTCATGCACATTGTACAATGGCAGACTTAATACCCAAGGCATTCCTTCCAGTCATCCTGGTGGTGGTGTCGAAATCTTGTAAGGTAGGTGTGCACGGAGGTAACATTATCAATAGAAAGAAGCTTTACACAAAAAACATATACATACATATAATAATAATAATAATAAAGAATNGAAAGTAAAACGGTTTGTGGACATCCTGATTTCGAGTGGGAGGGCATTCCAGAGTAGTACCGCTTGGATAAAGAAAGAAGAGTTCATGAAATCTGAATGGTGAGAAGGACATAAGAGCAGCAGATTATAGAAAATAGTGAGTTAAGAAATGAAAATAGGAAGGTAAGTGCTCGCTGATTGCGACGTAGGCGAATAGGCAACCAGTTTAGTTGTGAACGTAAGGCTGACACATGGTCGTACTTCCGGAGATTAAAAATGAATCGAATGCAGTTGTATTAAGAAGGCGGTCTAGTTTATTGAGGAGATCTGCATTCAGGTTGAAGTAAAATACATCACCATAGTCAATTATTGGGATTATTAAGGACTGCATGAGAATTATTTTGGTGTTGGGCGGTAGGAAGTTCTTGAGGCGATATAACGTTCGCGTGTCTCCAGTTACCCTTTGGCTGACATAAGTAACTTGAGCTTGCCAATCAAGTGTCGAGTCAATGAGTAAGCCTAGATCTTTGACTACAGGACTAAATGGGATGACTGAGCCATTGAAGACAATCGGTGAGATCGAGTCAGTATCAATTCTGCTTATTATGCGTTTGCTTCCTACTAATATTGCCTGACATTTAGTTGGGTTAACCGATAAGCCAAATCTCATCGACCATAACTTTATGATCTCTAAGTCTCTGTTGACCTCGTCGATAGCTTGAGCTATGTTCTCCAGTTTTGCCTGCGAATACATTTGCAGATCGTCAGCATACAGGTGATACGCACTCCGGAGTTGTGAGTAATGAAGTTGAGGAATATTGAAAATAAGAGAGGGGATAGAATGCCGCCTTGAGGGACGCCAGCGCGGAGGTCATACCAACTCGATGTCGAGTCATCAATACGAACACTCTGCTGTCGCCCCTGAAGATAAGTGGAGAACCATTCCAGCACCTCGGAAGGCACCATAAGGTATGTAAGGTTAGATAGAAGGATTTCGTGTCTGACGGTATTAAAGGCATTTGAAAAGTCAACTAACACTAGTACTGTAACTTTAGTATCTTCCATGCCTCTCCTTATATCGCCAGTCACTTTAAGAAGAGCGGAGACGGTACTGTGACTGGCCCTAAAGCCAGATTGCAGAGGGATTAATAGCTGGTTTGTAAGAACAAAGTGCGCGAGTTCTTATGAACACAGGCCTCAAGTACCTTAGACAGAAAAGGAAGAATAGAGATAGGTCGAAAATGTTCAGGGAATGTAGGATTATTTATTTTTAGAAGAAGGATAATATAGGCCAGCGATGGAAAAATATTAAATGGGTGATTGATGAATACTGAAAATAAGAGAAGAGATAGAACGTCGCCTTGAGGGTCGCCAGCGCGGAGGTCACACCAACTCGATGTCGAGTCATCATCAATAGAGAGACATTTATTAAATGGGTGATTGCTAGAAGAATGCAGTCGAATATGGTGACAATCATGCGACGGCTAATACCATCATACCCCACGGCATTAGTATTGATAGATAGAATGATCTTCATAACATCCTCGGGAGGCACCGGAGAAAATTCGAAAGATTTGGTAGTAGGACTGGTTAGACCAGATATGTATTTCAACGTTTGACACTTAGTTTGAAGATCCAGCGTAGGGGTAGACGAGACATGATGGCTGATATCATTCAAACTAATTGTCTTATTGAACTATTGGTGTAGTTTTTTACCAATACCTCTAGGTATTGGTAAAAAACTACTACGTACTAATAAATTTCCAAATACTGGAAGATGAAGAAGACTCAATATTTTGTAGAATATTTTCGGTCTAGTTTTCTTTGTTTCTGCTAATAATTTTATTGTAGATTTTTTCAGCAAGTTCTAAAAATGCTATTTTATTCTCCTTTGTAGATATGAGATGTGTTTCTTCCTGTATAAGCTGTAACCCAAGACGTTGCTCAGCCTCATATTTATGAGCCCCAAATGAGTGGGGCACTTAAAAATAATGTGTCGGACGGTCTCTTCTTTAGCTAGGTCGCAAATATATGTATATGTATATACACAAAAATATTAGCTCTGCCTATAAAACTAACTTTTCGTCATTAACTAATCCACTTCTGGGCTCTCCATAAACAAAACTATTTATCACACTTGTCAGAAGGATTGGTTATTTTTATGGAATAGGGGCAAACGAGCAGGCGTATCGCCTGATAGTAAGCGATTACCACCGCACATGAACACCCGCAACACCAGAGGCGTCACAGGTGCATTGCCGGCTTTTGAGGGATGCGGGATGGTTGGGGTTGAGGGTATGGGTCTCCGGTATCCTCACTGACCCGGTGAAACACAGCGCAAGCGCTGTTTCACACCGGTTTTCTGTGACACCGTGGTATCACTCCTGCCGAGCCGGCCCATTCGTGCCGAAGCGTGGCATTCCCATGATATAGAACTTGTATAGAACTTAATATATTAGAAGGTAGAGAAGTCATTATGGCAGGCGTTTAAAGAATAAAGATAAAGAAAAAATTGCATATAGAACAACATTAAACAAGACACAGACTGCTTCATAATACGTATAAATATATTATGAAACAGTCTGTGTCTACTTCTTCGGGCTCGAAGACGAGAGCGTTGGTAATTATAACCTTGGGATTAATAGAGTACGAATCTGAGGTCACATATTTCGTGCGGCAGATTTGGAACTGTGCTAGTAGTTCATACATAACACAATAGATGGCATTATACCAAATTCGTTTACCTTTAACCTTTTAAAGTGGTTAATATTTCTTCAAATATTTCATTCAAAAATAGGTATGTACTTACAAGAATTCAGAGCCAAACGAATCTAACGTGGTAAACGATAGCCTTCATGGAGCTTGTTTTTGGGGAGACGATTGTTGGCATTTTGTCTCAATAACCTGCGTAGCTGCATACAACTCAAATAAAATAGGTAATAATCTTTTTTTTAATAAATAATTAATCTTGATTTGGCTTAATTAATCTTGATTTGGCTTCATACATTTTTGTGACGCATAGAAATGAAGTTTGTGATACAAATTTATAATTTCACAATGTTGAGTACGAGGCAGCGTGGCCGAGTGGTCTAAGGCGCTGGTTTTAGGCACCAGTCCGAAAGGGCGTGGGTTCGAATCCCACCGCTGTCAAACTCTTTTGTTTCGTTTCTTTACCTTTTTTATTACATTATTAAACTTCCGTTTCGATTATTTAGGTCTGCGATATTTTAGTTAGTGGTATTCTACAACATTATCAAGAAGTTACCATTTAACAAACTATTTTTATTTTTTTGTTAGGTGAAGAGAAAAAAATACTAATGTTGGTTATCATAACATGACTTGGCTTATCGTGAGTAACGTGCCATTTTTTAAACTAGGTTGTAATTAAATAAAATAAAAAATAAAAATATTTCCTGTAACCTGCTTTACACTTCCTTTTTTTATAAAAATTGATTAAATGATATCTGATCAAGTAGTATTATCGGCAAACAGGTCAGTTTGTCTTCTAACATAGGGCTCATCTAATTCACTCCACTTGATTCGTCTAACGCAGTTCTTCTCTATCCATTTGGCAGATCGTCTTCCCATCTTTTTACTGGTCTTCCTCTATGTCTCTTCCCATACCTGGGATAGGTTGACAATCTACCTCCCCTGAAACTAATACAAACCCCAGGAAACAGGCTTACATAAAAACCAGAAATACGACTAACGCCTTCTATTTTATGAGAGTGAGAAAACCAGATTGTAATTAGAATTGGCTAATACGATATAGCTGAACTTCGATTTGGGTTTTGGAGGTCTGGTAGCAGTCTAGACGAAGCAATACTGAAGTACTGCAGAAAGGTGGTTTTCTACTTTTGTAGAGCTCCTACGTGCAGCTCCTCTAGGCAGTACCCGTGTCTATTGCCAAAGATGTTTGTACGAAAGTCCAGACTGGCATAAGTTTACTATAACATGTATGACAGCCTAGAAAGCAAGCTGTACAGTTCAAAAATACGAGAAATTTAAAACAACCAACAACAAACAACAAAAGAGAATTATAATCTTTTTATTGTACACCAGATAACTAAATGAAAGACCTAAAACTAGGTCAGTACAATTGGCGGCCTTATCGTACAAAATACAATCGCTTCTAGGCACCCATATATATAAGAAAAACTATTTTATGGGGACTTTTTGAAAGCAATAGAATCCAAACAATGATTTTTGAATTTTTGTCTACTAGCCTAAACGTTTTGCGCGCTATAATCTAAGAAACAGCTTAACCGATTGGAATGTGGTTTTCACTAAAGTGGTGCGGTTTACTGCATCTAATATTTAGTGTTTGTTTTTTTTCAATCAGTTTATAAATAATAAACTTATATCAGTTTAAAGATTCCCCGCCATAACGGAACCGGAGCCGCCGGCAGCAGCGAGTTTGTAATATATTTACATTGAGTATTTATATTTAAAAATAAATCAAAATTCGAATGTTCCTACGTATATGATTTTTAGATATATGTAATTATATTGCTATTCAACCTACGTAGATAAGCACTAGTTCCAATCGCCAAAAAAATAAATTATTGCAAGAATTTATTTATGTTCCCGTGAACATGTCCTAATTTATTAAAACTCGATTTGAATTCTCCATTTGAGCTAAACGTTTACGACTCCTTAAATGCAAGTCTAGATTTTTAGACAAAGTCAATGACCACGATTCAACATAATACCTAGATGTTTGTGAGATTATTATGTTGGTTAGATATGGAGAGATACAAATAGATATGATGGACTATTGTTTTAGTTATATAATAAGTATGGCGTACTCAATGCTAGAGCATTCTCGACCAGTCTTTCGTAGGATGGTGTGGAGATTAAAGAAGAGGTGCATTATACTTTGGTTAAAAGTTTCAAAAGGACATCTACAACAACATAGTCTATATAAACAATAAAAATTGAAGTCTGTTTTTGAAAAACCAAAATATACCAAAATATACAAAAATATACCAAAATAATATTTCTTTAATGTCTGTCTGTCTGTTTGTTCACGTTAATCTCTGGAACGGCTGGACCGATATTGACGGAACTTTCGCTGACAGACTGCTAATGATATGGGGAGTAACTAAGGTTACTTTTTTAGATTAGCTTTGCCTCGCGGCGTTACCCGATTGTTGTTGTGCCGCGGGTCACACCGCGGGGCTCAGCTAGTCAATAATAAATCCACAAATACATAAATGGGATATTACAGTTTATTGTCAAAAAAAATGAGATTTTTCCTTGAATATTTTAAGTCTAGTTTTAACTTATTTGATGACAAACCGTATTATTCAGATAATATCTAGAAAAAGGTTATCAAACTATATTTTAATATACACATTTACATTAATACGATGACAAAAATTTCATTGATTTATTGACTAATTTATTTCACAGGTACCATACCAAGTTATAAAAAAGGTATTGGAGTTTAATTACAAATCTGAACTTTGGCGACATGAAGTGGTATTGCCTATAATATTTTTTATTGCATCTGAATTTCTACTTCTAATAGTATTGTTCATAGAAGAGCAAGTTAAGCCTTTGGTCACGGTTGTCATACAAACATGTTTGGCAACAGACCCGGGTAGAACCTAGGGTAGCTCCACATAGGAGCTCTAAAAATCTCAATAAAAAACTTTCTATAGAACTTCATTATTGCTTGGTCTAGATTGCTATCAGACCTCCACAACCCAAAATCAAAGTTCGGCAGACAGGTCTGAACTTGCTCAAGTATACTGTAACGTGTGTTGGAGCCTAGTATGGACTCCAGTTCTCACTAGGCAATTTTTTTAAAACGGTTTTGTATGTACCTAGATCTCATGTAACTAAAAGTGTACCTTTCCTGTGAGAGAAAATGAAGTTATTTTTATTATTAGAAATAAATTTATTATTATTATTTTGCAAATTTTTTACTTTCACAAGTTTCTTAAAAAGTTCGAAGTTCCAATTCCTACACAAGTTTACATGCACGTGTGTGAGAGCATTGCGCTCAAGTTTCAGTTCTACTGCAACTTTACACAATTATATCTTAGTTAATAGATCACTGTATTTACGCATCATGAAATGCATATCCCTGAAAGGATATTTGCAAGTATGCTTGAGCCGTTTGTGGTCAGTTCCGAAATATGTGTATTAGTACAAAGCTAAGCTTACAAAGGCATATTTATGTATTTATTATTTTATGCACAATTACATGCATCGGCGGACTTAATGCCTAAGGCATTCTCTGCCAGGCATTCTCGCATATCGTTACGTGTATTGCCAGCTTTAAACGCGTAGCATGCAGGAAGATACGGGTGGGGGAATTGTTTTTATATTTGTAGCAAACGTCCTCAGAACATTATGCGTTATCTATACTGATATTTAAAGAGGTAAGATTCTAACTTTGTTTGTATGTTTGTAGGGGGTAATCTTCGGAAGTACTTATCCGATCCTGAAAATTCTTGCTTTAACAGAAAGCGACACTGTTGAGGAGTAACATAGGCCATATTTTGTTATGATTGAATAAAAAATTCAGTTAAAAATAATAGTATTTGTAAATCAAGTCAAATAAAAGCGGGAGGTTAACGGTTAATTAAGTGGGCACGGGTCGGCTAGTTTTTTATAAAAGTACTTGTTGACGTTCCCCGAGCTATGACCCAAATGTTTGTCAAAATATTGGGGACTGAGGAGCTAGGTATGTGGTGATTCCACTAAAAACCACCCCGGCGGCCGGTCTCAGGCGCCCTGCTCTGAGGAGGACCCAAACCATGTTATTTCAGGTCTCCCTCAGGATCGACGCCGCGCCTATAGAGACTCTATCCCCGGGAGGAAGCCCCACCTTCCCTCTGGCTATCGGCCCAATCTTTACATGTTGCGGCCTGGATGCATTGTAACAACATTGTCCTAGCCTTTGTACTTTTAGCATTTTCATAGACACCTAGAGTATATTAAGGTGAACTAACAAAGTAAATAGATAATAGTATAGGAAATTATTAGAATTATTAAAATAAATTATCTTATCTTAATCTATGCTTTGTAGACCGACCGAGTCCGCTATAAATCGTGACTTAAACCTCCCAATAAGTGTATGTGTTATAAATAACATCATAAGCATTCGTTGAATTAAATTTGATGCAGATATATCGAAGTACAATTGGACGCTTATAGTTGGAATGGACATTTGAATGTATATCCTACTAATTATTATAAACGCGAAAGTTTGTAAGTATGCATGGATGTTTGTTACTCTTTCACGTAAAAACTACAAAATTGATTTTAATGAATCTTTATAACAATATAGCTTATCCATCAAAATAATACATAAGCTACAATTTATAAAGATACAATTCACACAATATCTCTGTACTTCGGGTAATATATATCAATATAAATAGATATACGATATATCAGTGGAATTATCATAAAAATAAAACTAAAACAGCGAAGATTTACTAGTATTGAGCATTTTGAGTGATGTAGACGAAGCTGCCTAGGCCAGTAGTACTCTGTATAATTTATGTCTACGTAAGTGTGTCCAGTATTTTTACGAACCTCGTACCTACACTCTCGAATCGTGATCACATACTTTGGCGATAACAAATTCACCATGAATTCGTTTATCGGACATTTAAAACCGATAATAATTAATCAAGTTCAACGTAAAGTAGTGCGTTACATGTAACCGGTATTCTGCGTCGAATGGTCTCGATGTCTGATCTCGATTGTACACTCGAGTCCACTATTAATCGATGTCACGACAAACACGATTTCGAAGATACTGTGCTCATTTTTTGCTTTTTGTAAACTAGAGCAATAGTAGTTTGGCTAGAAACCATGGTATATTTCCTATCGATTGTTGTTATGAGATTAAGATTTTAAGTGAAAGAAAGACATTACCTTACCTACTTATTTTTACGGAATAGGTGGCAAATGAGCAGACGGCCCACGGGAGAGCCACGCTTCCGCATGCAGGGGCCGGATCGACCGGAGTGATACCACGGCCTCATAGAAAACCAGTGTGAAACAGCGCCTGCGCTGTGTTTCACCGAGTGAGTGAGGATACCGGAGGCCCAAAAACGGATTGCCCGATGGTAAGCGATTACCGCCGCCTATGGACACTTGCAACACCAGAGGCGTCACAAATGTGTTGCGTGCGTTACCGGCCTTTGGTTGAGGAAGAGGGGGATGAGGGTTGGGGTCACTGCTCACTCACTCCGGTCGAGCTAGCCCATTCAACATTTTTTTTTATATAAAGCCATTTGAATTAACCAATATATTATGCTTCTATTAAAAATTCATCTTATTGCTTGTTGTTAGGTTTAAGAAACCTCTTTTGCTTCTAAGTAAAGTTTAATTTCAACTACTACTGTCAACATCTTGTGTGTAAATTGTTTACAAAGACATATATAAATATTGGGCAAATACAATGCTAAGGTAAGACTTCCCATCCAGGACATGGTGTAATTTCTTTATAATTTACTAGCTGCCCCACGCCACCTCGTTCACGTCTCCTATTGCCCGTAGTGTAAAAAAAATCCCCGTTTTTGTACCATTATTCATTGGTGCTCGATATACATAGCCTGTGGAAATAAAGAGAGAAAATAGAATTAATTGGCACATCCTACAAAGCTTTTACTAGTATTTTAAATATATTAAAACAAAATTACATCTGTACCAACAAAGACCACGGCTTAGCATATTATGCTTAGCTTAATGCACTAGCGTTGATCAGCTACAGCCCAAGATTGCTGCCTTGTGCCTGCTCAGTAATATATCTTTATTGTTTAGAAAGGAGTATTAATTTGCTATGTTTGCAAATACTTTAAAGTCATCATCAAGGATTAGTTTGATAATAATTATTTGCTTATAGCCTTCCTCGATACCTCTGGCTATGTAACACTGAAAGAATTTTTCAAATCGGACCAGAAGTTTGTAAGATTATCATGTTCAAGTAAACAAATAAACTTGTCAGCTTTATATATTGGTATTGATATGTTTTTAGGAACTACTATACTACTACTTACTATGTATATAGCAGTCAGGCTACCGTAGTAATAGGCTCTGCCTATCTTAGGACCAAACTGCCGTGTGTGAGAAGTGTAAAATTACTAATTTTATTTTACTTTTAATTTTATTATTCAGAACATATTTTAATGCCTACCTTTTGAGGACAATAAATATGATTAAAAACCACAAAAAGCTCATAACACCACGTCTTAAAACCCGTCTGTTTCCATGCAATTACTTACCTTGAAGAAAAAACAGTCGGATTATATTTAAAACAATTACAGCTAAATAAACTCCGAGATGTTACTGAAGACAAATTAATCTCTGACATAAGCATGAATAATAATTTCGTTTTATTACCGTACTTATATTTCAAGGTAATTCGTCATGCAGCACTCAGATATATACATTAGATTTGGATTCAAAACTTCATTTATTTTTTTATGATTAGAACCGAAACACGACAGGCGATAATTTTTACAAAAATATATTATTAACTTATTTATAAATAAACAACATGTTTATAGTACGTATACTTTGAGATTAATGTAGACATGATACCAGGGTCCAGATGTCGTAAGAAAGCGGTTCCCGGACCCACGGTGGACCGTTCCCGGACCCAAACCACACGGTGTGCCACTCTGCGTCTGAGACGGCAGGTCTCAGACGCAGAGTGGCACACCGTGTGGTTTTAGTCGGTTCGATTCCGACACACCGCCCCGTCGCAAACCCCGGTGCGGTGAAGGCCCGAGTTGGTTTCTACACTTTAAAAAAAAGCAAATGATACCAAGAATGTTTAATACTTGTCTAATTCTAGCGAACTAATCAATCATATGATCCCGTTATTGCTATGTCTATTTAGTTATAAGTTATGTTTGATACATTAGGGGAATTGTATATCCACTTAACCAATAAATACACATTATTATATTACCATATTCAAAGCTGTTGTCAACGCGCTTGGCGACAGAGAAAGTTGTGTAGATTTCTCAAGTTACTAGGAAACAGTTTTGATAGGTAATTAATTTTACTTGAGCGAAAGTTTAGAAAATAATATCAATATCACATGCTAATAGTTTACTAATGATCGTTGCCTCTCGATACTGTTATAAGTAATGATTCCTACCTCGTATAAAATATTAAATCATAACCTTAAAATTTAATAATCAAGTAAATAGTTGATTCATATTAAATTACATTAATATCTTGGCGCCTTCCACTTATCAGCTTCCGGCGCTACTTACAAATATTGTTGATGACGTCTGTTCTCATTTTATACAATGATACTTCCGACGCAATAAGCCTTTAATGTACACATCACGTATTATCAAATAATAATTGTATGTTAATAATCATTAGAATGATTATGATAAACAATGTTTAATATTATCTGATAAGTTTGGGAATTACTGTTGAATATGATCGATTCTGTCAGATGTTATAAAATGCTGTGGATTGGAGTAATGCGGGGACATTAATATTCTAGCCGTTCTACTTGATATGCATTGGAGAATATTATAACTTTGTGCTAATATAATGTGTTGCTGTGCCGCCATGTTGCCTACGCGCGTTACAATACATCAATACATACATATTTTAGTTGAATTACACTGAAACACTCGTACTCATCGCAACCTCCGTCTTAGCAGTGAGGGTGACTAGGGCACTCAGAAAAAAATGCATGATTATAGATGATCCATAGAAATTGATCTACAAAACAAACAGGAAATGTAAAATATTACTTGCAATACATTGCATCTAGTTTAAAGACTATTAAAATGTGTATTCTATGCATATCAAGCGCAGAAATTTCTTCTAACTTTCTAACAAATAATCAGCTTTTTTAACATAGGGTTAGAATAAACTAGTTTTTAATTTAATTCTTCAGAGAATTAAATTAAAAACTAGACCATTCTCTTTACACACATTCATTCATCTTAACACATACAATTTTTTTTAATTTAATATCAGACTTCTAAGATATTTCAGAAGCAGCCATTATGCGTCTGTAAATAATTACTATAATTAACTTTACGATTCTCGTTAGATGCAAGTTATGTAAAGTTTATTATGCAAAAAAACTGCTTCCCCTGCTACTTCTCTGTACCGAAAAGAACTTAAAACCACCATTGTAGCCGAAATTTATATAAAGATTATGTTATTTTGGTCCATTCGAGGAATTCGCTATAATGTGACAAGAAAAGGTTTCTGACTTTGAAGTTTTACGAAGAAATGCATTAATTGTAGAACTGTATCACGCTCTTGGCGACAAGTATAAACAACTAAACGCAAACGAAGGATCCTTGGTTTATTGCACTTAAAGAAAATCTCTGTCGTTTTTAGGGTTCCGTACCCAAAGGGTAAAAAGCACTATTACTAAGATTTCGCTGTCCGTCTGTCTGTCCGTCCGTCTATCATTAGGTTGTATCTCACGAGCAGCTCAGCTCAAACGAGCCAAAAATTATATTTGTTGCATGGGAGCCATAAAACAAACATGATTTATGCTCGATTTTGCTCGATATTGGTAACGGCAATAGGTAGGCTCTTTAATGGTACGGATAATGCTACGGGACCCTTCCTACGCAAGTCCGATGCGCACTTGGCCGATTTCTTCATTTCATCTGTTTTTATCATTAACTAGCTGACCTGTGCCTACTCCGTTTAGTATTTTTTTTTCAATTAATGACAGGCACAATTAATATGGCTTTCTATTGGTTGAAGAATTTTCAAAATCGGCTTTGTACATCCAGAAATTATCCTCTAAAACCTTTCAACATTACTTTTTTATAATATTAATAGGTATTGCTTAATATAAAGAAACAAGCATTAATTTAAATATAAGGATGTACATGTTGATGGTATTAGAACCACACCGATATCAGCACGAACGGGCCGGCTTGACCGGGGCGGTACTTCCCTCGTACAGAAGATCAACGTAAAATGACAGCGTTCGTGATGTCGTGTTTTGTTGGTGAGTGCGAGACCGGAGGCCCAATAATGCAGAAGCATTGCCTGCATTCGCAATGAGTATGGTGACCACCACTCTCGCCCGGGAAAGATCAGGCGAAGGACCGACGAAATGTTCATTACATTTGGAATTTGATTTTTGAAGAGTCGAACTTTCAATCAATGAAACTTTAACTGTTGGTATCATTTTGCACAAATATGATAAGCATAAATGACCAATAGTTTTGTAGAATCTAAAAACACTATAATAACGTTTAGTTATTAGTGTTAATTCTGTTGTAGATTTTTTTATAATAAGGGTGGCAAACAAGCAGACGTATCGCCTGATATGTGGTGGCTTCACTGGTGGCAACACCAGTAGCTTTATAAGTGCGTTGCCGGACTTTCAATAAGGTGTACGCTGTTTTCTTATGATTCATTTAATTAAAACTTTTCTAAAGATGTCTTCTTATTTCTTATCTTTGTATGTATGTATTTTGAAAACATCTTAATTTAGTCAGTCTTTGATATTTAGATCTATGTTTAACAAAATCACTTTTAATGATTTTTAGTTCAGCTTAGAGAGTTTTCAAACGACAGAATTAGCGCTGTTGTTTTTATTAGTAACAAAGGCTTGTAAGGCAGAATTGAAAGATTATATCTCTGGTATGGAGAACAAGGCCTTAAAACGGCACATTTTTTTAACTGACGAATATTGAGTCGAGAATTCCCAACCTTATTGACTACAAGTTAACTGTTTATTAAGGTATTCTTTAAGTAACAGGCCGCAAACAAGCACCATATTATAAGTGACTTACGGTACCTAAGGACATCCGCGTCTCAAGGCAAGTATATTACATCCTTTGTGTGCCTTCATCTAGAATTGGAGCCGGGGGTTTCTTCTTCTTTATCCTCACTCATTCGATGATAATCATGGAAAGGGTTGCTAAACACTATTTTCCCGTGGTAAGCCTGGCTGCCCCGGTTATTATAAATAGACAGTAACTCACAAGGCTAAATAAAGCAACGTACTGATTGTATGACAACAGGGACAGCAAAGCTCTCAAACTATAATCTCCGTGAGAGAGCCACGCTTCGTAATGCATGGGCCGGCTTGATCGAAGTAATATCGCAGCCTCCAAGAAAACCGGTGTGAAACAGCGTCTGCGCTGTGTTTCAACGAGTGAGGATACCGGAGAGCAGTACCTAAACCCTTGGCCCCATCCCCCTCCCCGAAAGGCTGGCAACGCACTTGTGACGTGTTCTTTTGCCCAATATACAATAAAATAATGTTAAAAAATCCTATATTCATCATCAGCCTATAACAGTCCATCGCCGGACATAGGTCTCTGCTTAGAAAGGCGGCTCTAGCTTTCTATGCCACGATGGCTAGAGGAGTTGGTATAAGGTTTATTTCCAGTTTCGCTTGGAAGGGTCTGGATGTCGCAAGAAAGCGGTTCCCGTCTCAGGCGCAGAGTGGCACACCATGGGGTTTTAGTCGGTTCCGAGACACCGACCCGCTGCAAACCCCGGTGGGGTGAAGGCCCAAGGGGGTATCCACACGAAAAAAAGGATTATTGCCAGTTTTCCTTCTTTTTGCAGTGATGGCCTGTTTAGTTATTTCCTTTACTCGCCTTTTACAACACCTAAGGGATGAACAGGGGACACCTGTATTCTTAAATCGTCACCTTTTAATTACATATTTAGTGCTATTTTAAACGACACTTCAAGGATAAATGACGTCATAACTGTAGGTACACAACCTCAAGCTGAAGGTCATTGCCCTATGTGATCCAAAACCATGTTCTCTTCCGCAATTAACAGATTCCTATTTTATGATCTATAAAATCTATTGATATCGCTAATGGCGATGGTGACCGACTTGACATTATATGACGACCATTATATAGTTGCTGAATGCCAATAAATTACGAATATATTGTGAAAAACAATGAAATAAAATCGGTCCAACAAGTTATAGTGAGTCATGGGTTTTTTGAGATGATCTGATAACTATGATCACGTAAATCTTTTATTATAACGGCCATTACAATAAATATGGTTTACATCGTGGGAGAGCTTAGGCATGAAAGGGCCGGCTCGTCCGCAGTGATTCCACGGCCTTATAGGAAACCGGTGTGAAACCAGCAATTATATAAAAAATGTTCAAAACTAGACTAAACTTTAAAGAACTTTTAAACGAGTTCAATATGCCCAGCTCAGAATGCATTATACAGCTCTTCGAAGGGTGTTTACGACTATCAAATTATTGTACCCCGATAGATAGCGTGCGCGTCAAGTTACATCGCGATATTGATTGATGCAAAGTAATTGTATTTAGTACTAAATAAAATTTGTAAAATGAGATCAATAAACCAGCCTGCTCAGATTTCAGTGGTGTTTTTGTTCTTTAAGTAACCCTCTAGTAAATCTTATTAGGGCAGCAGTTCAACATTAGATAGATAGATAGATAACTCTGTATTTGTACACCGTATTACAGTTTTACAAGAGAGTACAGAAAACGATAAATATATATTGTACAAAGGGGGGCCTTATTGCCGAAAGCAATCTCTTCCAGGCAACCTTAGTTAGCTTAGTTAGCTAGTAAAGGGTATGGATGTGGTAATAACAACTGATCCCAATCCCTCCTATTTCAGGAGCAGAATGACATATGTTGAGATTTAAGTCGGTACGATGTGCTGGCCCACCGCGGCGCTATTTACTCAGGGGGATGGGGTGTACGAAAAAACAAATATTTGGAACTTTTTTTAAAGGGACAACTCTTTTTTGTTGGTTGTTAATTAATTGTTATTTATTTGGATCTGATTAATATAAAAATGATTTGAGAATAGTTTACCAAGATGTCACTGGTTTTGTATATCGAACTGCCTATTTATAACATCAGAATCACAAGTTTAGTTACACTATTTATAACTCAAGAACTGCTGAACCGATTTGGATGAAAATTGTTGGGAGGTAGCAGTTAGCGGTTACATAGGATTTTATTTTACTTTGCGTCGCGGCTTTAACTGCGATTATTGTACCGCGGGTAACACTGCGCTACTCAGCTAGTTGTATATAGTTAAAAATAGTTTATAAAAATGAAAAGCTGTAATAATGATAATTCCCGATTAATTTTATTATTCGTTTTAATGAAAGAGACATCGATATTTAATTACGATACAGTCATCTACCCTATTAGAAAAGAAGTAATTCGAGCAATAAACCTTTTCAAACTAATTTAACTTAACTTTAATTTGATTCTGAGCAATTAGCTTACAATATAAAATAAAAATTAAACGAAAGTGGAAACCACGTAAAATAATCAAAGTTATCTATTGGGTATCAAATAGATTCTTCATTTGAGTTGGAAATGTTCTAATTTTTACTAGTTTTCTTTATGCTATAATTATAATTGTAAATGAAACAAGTTCAACGCGCCCAGCTAGTTTTATTAGGAAGTCTATCACCAGTGTCACTTTCCAGTGTATCTAGGCAGAACCCTAATTATATATTCTAGCGATAACTTGATTTTAAGTATGTGTTTTAGATTTTAAGTGTCAGGACTTGAATAATACCAATTAAAAAGAACGCATAGAAATCGCTCTTAATTTTTACAGATTGCAACACCTTTTCGATCGATTATTTTTTTATTCTAACTTAATATTTACTAATCGAATGTAAGCGATACCCAATCGTATATGACACAGGTTTAAGTTTCAAGTCTTAATAAATTCCAGCAAATCCTATACTTGTATATTTTATTATTTTAGTATTAGTTATTATTTATATTGCCCGTGTGTGTGTTCCGGGGACTTTGCAAACATACATTAAACGGACACAAAAAACACCTATACTCAGAACAACAATTTGTATATCAAATTTCCCATGTGGGGTTTGAACCAGCAACACTCAGCGCTGTAGAAAAAGGTGTGGCGACTGATTCAACCATTAAACTATCAGAGAGGCAATTCTTGTTAATCCTCTGGTAATCTCACTAACTCCTTCACAAGTAACGATAGAATTGTATCACATCGTTTCCCTTAGGGGCATTCGAATCACTTCGGCTGACCCGGCCCATATTTATTTTATTTAATTTAAATCTTTATGCACAAAATTGGCACTGACTTAATGCCGTAGGCATTTTCAGCCTGCCCTTGGGCCGATTCAGAGTTAGCCATGCTAGATGCACACAATCTGATGGGACGCCTATCCAACACTACCAGGCGCAGGATAAACGGCCTTTCTTGCTTCCCGAGGCCCGGAGGTTGAAGCCCCAATTTCCAAACTTCCAAAATTAAGCATTTTTGTAATCAGAAAATTTCAATCACATCCAGCTTAATTTCCACTCCTGATTAAAAATTATATGAAAAACATATTAGTTTATGATATTTTCATAAACTAATATGTTTTTCATATAATTTTCACGAAGACAAATCAGTAAAATAACAAAATTAATAACATTTTTATGAGAGCCATTTTTCATAAGCCCGCTATATATGGTCAAAACCTTCTTGCTAAGCTATCTCCAGGGGTGGACTTAATATAACCAAGATTTGGGGTCGGCTACTCGCTTAACCAGCTTTACCTGAATATCAGTTTTTAAACGGAGCGACTGACATCGGACTTCCGCAACACTAAGGGTGAACTGAATTCGAAGGTTGAATATGCTCAAATATGCTGACAACTAGTCAGCATATTTGAGGGCGCTGACTTCCCAGTAACGATTGCCATAGATGCTTATGACAACCGGGATCCCAACTGATAGAAGTGCTCTCAGAGGTACGGGCGGGAAACACCGCCACATTCCATACTCCGGGCTGCTATTAAGAATTTCTTGTATGGAAAACCCAACAGCAGTCTGACCCAGAAAATCTCTTGTTCTGCAGTCGCTTACGCTAACCACAAAACCAACGAGGCAGTCTATAGAGAATAGCACCATAATATACTTTCCTACCTTTTTTATTTTGTTCTATGGTATGAGGAACGAACGGTTAGACCTGATTCTTAAAATATATAGATATATACTTTAAAATAACAGTGACTTTGAAAGTATCGATTTTCATTATTGATATATTCAAAGTGAGTTATAAGTAGCTACTACTTTATAAATAACTACTGATCTCCTAATTATGCAGATCACAATTTAAATATCTTTTCAGTAAAATTAATGTTTATTGCAAACGCTTGCAAAAAATAAATATTTAATAAAAATGTATCATAAAATTTTACGACTTTTCTAAATGTTTATGTACATATTAAGTTGCCTGATTAATTATGTTAATTAATTTTAAGCAAATAGAGAAATCTCTACAGTGCTTTTGATGTTTAGCGGAAGTACAAGTTTCAAACTTAGATACGGTAATGAAAGTTTTGCGAGTGCCAAAGTCGATTAGTCTACACCTAGTCTAGTCTAATAATCATAACATAAAGAGCCTGAGCATTGCTGAACACATACGTATGCCTCGTGACCCACAATAAGGCGGCCTGGGGGGAAGGGGGATGGTGAGGGGGATAGGGGGCGTTGGATTGGGGTATGGGCCTCCGGTATCCTCACTCACTCGATGAAACACAGCGTAAGCGCTGTTTCACACCGGGTTTCTGTGAGGCCGTGGTATTACTCCGGTCAAGCCGGCCCATATGCCGAAGCGTGGCTCTCCCACGGTCTAAATACCACCATGGCACGCTGGTCATGCGTATTTGTATAGTTTGTTTAAAGTTTGTCTTCCTTTTGCAGTGAATATGGCCTACGTAGTTAGCTCCCTTAGTCACTTCTTATGACACCCTCGGGATAAACAAGAGTAGTGATGGTTCTAATAAAATATATAATTTAAAAAAGCTCAAAAAATAATCTTATCAAATTGTATCGTATGCTACTCGTTCATCCCATTTTGGTTTGATAAGTTTTCGTGTAAACAACTAATTGTAATGAAATGATTAGTTTGAAATTTTAATTCAAGGTAATTTCTAAGTGAGTTAAAAAAGTATTAAATAGTTCAAGCAGAAATTTTACTTTCTGTAAATGGATACCTAAAGGTTTTGAACTAGTTTTGCTTGAAATATCATTTTCATTACTTAATTTAAAACAAACTCCTACACCGCGTCTCTCTGTTGGGGAAAAAATCCAAAGCACGGATTTTAGATAGGACCAATAGATAGAGTGATTCTTGAGGAAGGTTTTAATATATAATTTGTTAAATTCTTAAGAATATTGGCTAAATTGTACCGATATTTAATTAAAACGTCAGAAAAAATTAAGCCGGACATCTTCTCAGGGTATATTATTTTTTCCGTAAAGATTCCGTGCGAAGCTGGGGTAGGCTGCTAGTAATGCATATTCTTTAGATTTACGTACATTTATTTATATAAATTCTATTCTTTCCCATATTAAATAAAGTTATTTACACATTTATTTTGTTAAGTTACGATTACATAACTTTATATAATAGTATGGGGTAATTTTCATGAGTGCTATTTCATTTATTAGACAGGCCTTAAATTAATAATTTTATAAATAAGATTTTATCTTAAATAACATTTTTAAAAGTTTTTAAACCCCAAACATAGATGCATAATTACGTTCCTACACTCACACCTATGATTCCGAAGTACTATGCTGAGACATATTCCACACTTACATTTTATCGACTGTAATTTACTTAGTCGAGAAGGTTAACACATCGCAATAGTTAAGCAATCTCAGCCAGGTCAGTCTTTGGATGGGTGACCATTATAAACATATGGATATCTTACTGCCTCGCAGAGCATGCTAAGTGACCATACGAGCATCTGTGGCAAATCTTGCGAGTAATTGGAAGCCTTTTTTTCCTCTGTGCGGAAATCCCCTTGGATACCATCTCCTGGTGGCATGTTGGACTCGGACCGACTAGAATCGCACGCCGTCTCGATTACTAGAAGCCGTAGAACTAGGTATACCCTAGTAAGGAAAATCTTAGAACCCCGACGTACCTCGAGCCACCTACGGATTGTAGATAGACCCTTCTGTTTGGAAACCCCGATATTCCCGTTAATGCTCTCAAAAGAGGGGAGAGCGCACCGCTTACTGTAGTTATTGGAAGCCTAAAGAGTTCGACAACAGTCAAACTATAGAACTTCGATTTGCACTAGAGCTTAGATTGTACAGGTCTGATGGCAGTCGCTTCCCTTGAACAATCAAACTTCAGCTGTGTCGTAATAGATTTGCAGTCGACCCCAATCTAGTTCAGCACAAGGTTTTGAGGAGGAATTTAAGTCAAGGGGGACTTAAAAACCTCCATTGAAAACGGGAAGCGTTGGCCAGGGTTAGCCTTAACATTGTCTGTAACCCTGACAAACTATTTCATGACTCATGATCTCGAGTATATGATTAAAAGTTAAGTTAAATATTAAGGTCCGATGCACAACACATACAAACACACCTTCTTATTTAACATCAGCCTATCGCTGTTCACTGCTGAAAGAAGTCCTTCCCAAGAGTGCCAACTATACTAGTCTTGGGCAGTCTGCACCCATCCGTTACCAGAAACTTCCCTTATTCTTCTGTATAATATAACTGGCTAATTTCAATCCGCCCTTATTTCGCTCCTATACAAACTATCGTTAATAATCTTGCAGTTCAACTGTTTAGACCTGATAACATAGCACACGAGTGATTGTTATTTGAGAATGCTGTTTCGCTGTCCCTAGTTGAGTACTTAACAAATACATAATTTAATGATGACCGTTTTCAGGAGCGAAAATATAAATACTCGTTTTCACATTTAACTATTAGATAGAACTTTTAATGAATATGTTTTTCTTTACTTATGAAATGACTTGTACTTTTATTTTTTTAATAATTTTATTATTTGTTTATCTTGTATGTGATGAATTGAAGTTAATTGTAGTTAAAAGAATAAAGTAAATAAATGATTTCTTTTTGGTATAATTCTAAGGAAAATTGATCACAAAATAAACTTATTCACAAATATCGGAACCGGTAGAGGAAATTACTTTAAGCCTTTATTTTCCCAATTCTTCATTTCTTAATTTGCAAAATATTTTCTATTATAAAAAAAAATTGTTGCTTATCTAATACGTCATTTATGAATTTTTATGTAGAAACCTAATTATATCTTCATTCGACCAACCTTAAGGTAAATTGTCAAACGTCAAGTATCGTACAAAATAAGTTTTAAATCAATCGATTATAAATTACATTCGAAGTATTCAATCAATACACTTTACGATTTCACACAGATTATACATTTATAATCCTACATCATTATTTATGATCTTAGCTAAGATAATTTATGGTCTATCTATACCTTGTATTAGCAGCAACAAAAGAATCAAGTTCAAACCACTCGACAAATTACATAAACAAAAATAAAAAAGTGTCTTATATCACCCGCCAAACTTGGAACTAGAGGTCATTGTACTTGAAACTCTTAGTATCTACTAAATGTTCCAATAAAATCTCCTTTAATTAATAAAAAAAACACTATGGACACACAAGTCGGACCGCATCCCATCGTTTAATTTATGAGTGTCAGTTTCTAGGTGAAGTTCACTAGTACTGACCCGCAGTTGATGCGCAGGAGTGGTGGCAAGCGTATATAAGCACGGAGAAATGCTCTCACTGCATCCACTCATCCGTGTTCTCTCATCTGATAATAATCGAGATGGCGACGAAATTTGTAGTAGCTGTGGCGTTGTTCGCCGTATGCTCCTCAAGCCCGGTCCTCATAAACGGTTAGTACATTTAGTTTTACATTTTTTTTTCTTTTGTAGCTATTAAAAAATAGTCGCAATGGCTTGAACATTTTAATAAAATCGTCATGCACTTCACTTTATGTGTCAATTTTGTTTTGTCTGCAGGTGTCCTTTACCGTGATGGACGCTCCTACTCCATTGGTCAAGCATACAGTTTCAATGGAGGGTCAAGCCTTGCATCAGCCAATACTAACGGAGATAATGCCCAGGCTTATGGAAGTGCCACTGGAAACAACTTAGCCCGTGATGGACTTGCCTACCCTGAACAAGCTATCGCTCAAGCTCAGACATTCGGTGGACAAGAAAACTCAGGCATCGGTGCGGCTAAAGCAGTTGCTCAGGCTAATTATGGCGGTTACTACACTGTTCCTGCGCCAGCCACAGTGATTACTTACGAACAGAATTTCGCTGTTCCTGCTGAAGTAGCCTACGCTCATTCCGCAGCAGTTAAGAACGGAGGTGCTGAATCTTCTATAACTTCCGCATCAAGTAACGGTGGTGGTGTCGCTGAGTCAAGTGCCAATACAGGTGAAGGCAGCTATGGCATCACCTCTTCTAACTCCAAGACCTTCGGTGGTTACGGACAAGCCGACTCTAAGGCAAACTCTGGTTACAATTCTGCAAGTACTTCAGCCAAGTCTCAAGGCCAAGGTTCAGCTTCATCCTCTGCTCAAACCAATGGCCCTGTTGGAGTTGTTTACCAAGTCGTCCCCGTCAATACCGCAGCGGTGCCATCTCAAGAGCTATTGCCTGCTGTCGTCGACGTAAAGACTATTCCTGTCTTCCACTCGAGCTATGTTCCTGTTGCACCCGCTGAAGTTGCATCTGCTAACGCTAATGTCGTCGGTAGCGGAAACGCTGCGTCCTCTGCTAAGATCACCCATGGAAGGACAATCTCCTGGCGTTTCGGTACTCTTTATGACAAACCAGCTGCGGGATCTGCTAATGCTCATGCCAGAACTCAAGGCAATGGCAATGCTAACGCACAGGCCAACACCAACGGATACGGTGCAGCAAGAGCTGGTGCTGATGTGAACTCCGCTGGTCTCAGCTCTGCTAAGTCAGCTGCCAACGTAAATGGTGCCGGTTCGGCTGACGCTAGCGCCGATGTCAATGCACCCGGTTACGGCGTAGCCAAGTCAAGTGCCAACAATCAGTACGGTTCTGCTATTTCTTCTGCCAACAGTGGTGCATATGGTCAAGCCAAGTCTGACGCCAACATCAACAATGGATATTACGGCTCGAGGACTTCTGCTAACTCTCAATCTCAGGGTTACGGGTCCGCTGCGTCTTCTGCCAGAGCTCAGCCCGTAAGCACAGCTTACAGGGTTGCGAACACTCAAACTAAGTCATTTGGCAATGGTTACGCGCAGGCTAATGCCCA
Organism: Hyphantria cunea; assembly: GCA_003709505.1. Classification (NCBI taxonomy): domain Eukaryota; kingdom Metazoa; phylum Arthropoda; class Insecta; order Lepidoptera; family Erebidae; genus Hyphantria; species Hyphantria cunea. The sequence goes on from PKRV01000425.1 coordinate 800,956, forward strand.
AACTGCTTAAGAAACCAGTTTAATATCGGCACACTGACGTAAGCAACCACATCACGACGACTTCCGGTAACACCGAAAACTTGTCTTGGTGTTTTTGCAAAGTGTCCGATCGCATTTATTTAAATTAACTTATTTATTTATTCAAAGTCAGATTGTTCTTAATTGAATTTGTCAAAAATGTCATTGTAATATGATTGCCATAATGAAATAAAAGACTTTATTTATAATTAAAATGATTTATTTATTTACACAACACATTCATATATATTCATATATCCATCATTGGTATAATATAACTTGAAGCATTTGAGAAACCTATATAAGTAAGACATATTTACAGTTTCCCCTGCATGAAGGGTTTAAGATATTTGTGAAAGCTTTGGTTGACTGGTTCAGCGTTCAAAGGGCTCTTCAATGCTTCTTCCATCAAACGCTCGTATACACGACCGTCAGAAGCTCCCAGAGTAGAGTTTAGAATCTGAAAAATAGCCGAAAGGGGTAATAATAAAATACATTTATTTTAGTACCAAGGGCAATTCATCTAAACAATATAAAGCTTATTTAGGTATTCACTACTTTCAATCGAATAAATCATATGTAGTATATTTATTATGCATTAATGTTCAAAAAAAATATAATTATTAACCATTGGAATTAAAAAAACAAATGGTTACCTTCTTACCTAAAAGTTTAATTATAATTTACGATAATAATTGGAAATCTATAATAATAATATTTTATTATTATCGATTTCCAATTACAAGGTAAAATTATTATTTATTAAAAACCGAGCAATTAATCACATCACAAGCACTTAATCGAGCAATTAAACGCCAAAAATGCCTTACATCATTTTGAAAAAAAAGGTGACACTTGCACTGCTGGATCAATATTTACCGAACATGTCTAAGAACCACCACAAAGAGCCTAGTTTTCAAATGAAAAAAACTGCATCGAAATCGGTCTATCCATTTGAGAGCTACGATGCTACAGACACATACTCATATAACACCCCTCTTTTTGCGTCGGAGATTAAAAACTAAAGCTAGTAATACCATACTTATTTATAAATGTCTAATATATGTTTGTACATATTATTACTTATAGTGATTACCTCATCCCTAAAGTCGAAGGCATCCACCAGCCCTACAGCATTCGGTCTGATCCTCCCCAGCAATTCTTCGTAAGTGCTTTGCAACTGCTGCACGTCCCGTTCGGATATTGACGTAAACTTGAACAAACAAAATAATACACCTGTTATGAAAAGAACGAATTCAACTTGATAAGTTGTATTTGCCATACCATACTATCCCGTTTTTAATGATTTACACAATTAAATTTTGTTTTTTTTTAATTTTTGTCCAATAATGCCGAAGCTTCACAACAGACTGCCATAATATATGACACAATGCTGCATTGTTGCATTGTCTGCATTCGCAATAAGTGTAGTGACCACCAGACTTGGATTCTGTTCATGTTTTCTATCAACCAGAGGAGAGTCAATTTGGCTGGTTTAAACCAAGTTGTGTGCAATTTTAAAGATGTCCTATTAGTATTATTATTATTAGATGTGATGTGTTTGTCCTATTATTATTAGTAGATGTGGTATTGAACTGTGATAAGCTGATAATGATTTTTTTTTTCACGTGGCTACAAATTTCGTTGTCAACTCAGCTCATATAAAATTAAGTCTAAAAATATATCAATCTATCTGTAGGCTAAATCTTGAGTAAAATTATAACTGAAAAAGTTTTTGTTTTTTTTTGTTTTGATCTAATGGTCCGATTTTAAAAATTCTTTTAATGTTAGATAACGTATTTATCACAGAAGGCTATAGACTGTATATCATGACGATACGATCAAAAGAAACGGAATATCAATGAAAAATTTTGAATAAAAGAAAAAAACAGTATTCCTCTTTAAAGCTTTCATAATGCGATCTACGCGAACAGTTTCGCAAAAATAGTGTTAGAAAAAATTGTACCTCTTCAAATGTTCTAAATAAATTTACTGACAGCAAATGGTAAACTGGTAAGGTTGGCTCGCTGTAACTCTCTTTGGTAAACAAGTTTGTTCCCGCTGTATAATATCACGCAACGGGGAATAAGAGACACAGACAATGTGAAGAGACTCAATTCGTATGAGAAAAAATCCCGATCAAGATTGTGTAATAATTAAAGTGTTAGATATCAGTGATATCGCCTTGGTATTTCTTCCCTAACCAATACCTTGTCTAAATCGAGACATTACTATGCTAGCTTTATCTACAAAAATGATAATCAACTACGTACGGTCTCGATAGTTCAATGGTCTCTACGTAGCTATTCAAATAAGCGTCAGTTGATAAGATTAATATTCCGAAATACGCAAGATTTGAAAGGCACTGCTGCTCCAAACTCAATAAACTAAAAATTTAACTCAACATGTAAAGAATACAGCAATAGTAAATATTCCCGACATATAACACACAACGCCATCTAGTCCCAAACTAAACAGAGCTTGTATTATGGGTACTAGACAACTGATATGAATATATAAATACTTCTTTTTTTTGTAAATACATACATATTATACATAGAAAATACCCAAACTCCGAAACAAATATTTGCAGATCATACAAACATTTGGTCCGACCCATGATTTGAACCCGAGACCTCATGGACAGCAGTCGCGTACGTTACCACTGCGCCACCGAGGCAGTTCATAGTATTTGATAAACACTATCAAGACTCACTCAAATAGGAAAAAAAAGGTTTGAGAATATTTTCATGGCAGTATTATAATTAATTCACATTTAAACGGCCAGTATTTAAAAAAAAAACAATAGAAAGATCCAAGTCGTGCTTTGACAAATTCCCAAAAAAAATTAACGTTCTTTTTAGAGTTTTTTTTAAACTAAACTAATGGCATCCGAGTCAATATTTTAAGATAATAGCACATTTTTATATTAAATAAAAAAACTACAACGTTTGACATGATATATAAGTTCCAATTATGGTCACATTCAATTTAGCTCTCAAAAGTATAATATTCGTACCTCGATTTAATCTAGATATGGTATAGAAAACATATTTATGTATTGTGGTTGCAGCTATATATAATTTTTGAACATATTCATTTAAAGTATTCTGATGAATGATCGTTGATTGCTGTTACATGTCTTAACGTTTTCTTTTTCTCATTTTACATATGCACATAAATCTTATCTAATTGAGATATAGTTCAAAATATTTATTTTTAATATAATTATCACTAAAATGGATATTAAAATTTTGTGACATTAAAACAATAGGAACCGAGTACGGGTACATGATTAAGTAGTATTATAGCAGTATTTGGTACAAACATACATATTTTAAAAATGAATCACTGAAATGTATGAACGCGCCTAACTTCCGATGGACTGTGCGAAATTGGATAAAGCTAAACCGCTAAAATTAGTTTATTGCTTTGATTTTTGAGAAAGGACATAGGTAGGCTACTTTTTGAAACAATAACTGACATAAACACAGACGGAACCGCGGACAAAAGCTATAGTATCATTATAAAATCACAACGTGCCTACCGCTATGGTATTATGTGCCACGCTTTTGAAGTTGAGGTTATTAAACCAAGATGTTTTCCTATTCCTTTGAATTATCATTAAAATATTAACCGTTAATACGTTAATACTCTTAAATTGCACCTTAATTCAGACAGTGAGCTAAAATCGCTGGCAAATCATGACAGCGCTAATATGACGGCACCACGGGGTCAAATGTCAAGTCGTATCATATTTTGAATCATTGATTATCTATACCTACTTAGTGATCGCGGTCATATTAACGGAGTGTTTGTTAAAAAAAAACTGATTAAGTGACGTGCAAAGAAGCTTTATTCAGGTATCGAGATGGGACTTTTTTATACATCTCTCAGTCTTGTAATTTTGTAATATATCTAGAGTTGGAAAGGCTGATCAATCTGTCATACAGGTCTTTCTTGTACAGATACCAATCTTTCGCACAGTTTCTCTAATTAAACAGGTATCTAACTTAAGACGGAGCAATTGTAAATTATGGTAAATATTCTGCGTGAGAGAGAAATAAAGATTATTTTTTTATTTATTTTACTTTATATCTAAAGAGTTTTAAACGGACGGTTAAAAACTTTTTAGAAAAAAATAATAACAATTTACTACTTTTAGATACTTTGTCACCTTTTTGGTTGTTGAAATGATGACAACCTGAAGTCATTGATGATGAATAGAAAAGTAGACGGGAAAGGACCCAGAGCCCAGAATTCCAGAAACTGAACAGTTACAGATACTAATACCTACAAAAGTTAAAATTGAAAATAGCCCCTACCCAAGCACTTAATATTAGCGGCAGATAATACAGAAGACCGAAGAGTATAATCAGCCCCTGTGTCTAGCATTTGTGGACTATGAAAAGGCCTTTGACTCGATTGAGATCTGGTCTGTTCTGGAGTCCCTGCAGCGTTGCCAAGTAGATTGGCGGTACGTCCGAGTGTTGAGATGTCTCTACAAAGCCGCTACTATGTCCGTCCAAGTACAGGATCAGCATACAAGACCCATACCATTGCATCGAGGAGTGAGGCAAGGGGACGTTATATCCCCGAAATTATTCACTAATGCAATGGAGGACCTGTTTAAGACGCTGCACTGGAAAAGGCGCGGTATCAACATCAATGGCGAATACATCTCTCACTTGCGATTTGCAGATGACATCGTCATCATGGCAGAGACGTTGCAGGACCTACAACAGATGCTGAACGACCTGGCTGACTCGTCTGTGCGCATCGGCCTACGGATGAACTTCGACAAGACCAAGGTCATGTTCAATGAACATGTACTACCGGAACCGGTTGCGGTACACGGTGCCGTTCTCGAAGTTGTTCAAAAATATGTATACCTCGGGCAGGCTTTGCAGTTAGGTAGAAACAGCTTTGAGGACGAGGTGAACAGAAGAATCCAGCTAGGTTGGGCAGCGTTTGGGAAACTTCGTCGGGTCTTCTCATCATCGATCCCACAGTGCCTAAAGACGAAAGTCTTCAATGCGTGCGTCCTACCCGTAATGACTTACGGAGCCGAAACGTGGACACTTACGGTTCGACTGGTCCATAAGTTTAAAGTCGCTCAGCGTGCAATGGAGAGGTATATGCTCGGCGTTTCTCTAAGGGATCGCATTAGAAACGAGGTGATCCGACAAAGAACCAGGGTCATCGACGTAGCCCACAGGATTAGCAAGCTGAAGTGGCAGTGGGCTGGCCACATTTGCCGAAGAACCGATAACCGTTGGGGTAAACGAGTTCTTGAGTGGAGACCGCGTCTCGGCAAACGTAGTGTAGGACGTCCACAAGCCAGGTGGAGCGATGATTTGCGCAAGACGGCTGGCAGGAGCTGGATGCGAGAAGCCATAGATCGAACTAAGTGGCGTGAAATTGGAGAGGCCTATGTCCAGCAGTGGACTGCGATAGGCTGATGATTGAAGCACTTAATAGAGTAATCATACGCCAAAAATACCTGACATCATTTTGGAAAAGAGCTGATGCTCTAACTGCTGGACTGATATTAACCAAACGTAGCTAAGAAACTGGCTTTCAAATGAAAAAAACAGCATTGAAATCGGTCCATCCGTTTGAGACTTTGTATATTTACTTCATGTATAGTTGTTGTAACATTTTGAAAATAAATATTTGTCATTGTTAATAAATATTACACTCCACCGAGCAACTTATCGTGATCGAGTGAGACAGATGGTTGAAAGACTTTTTATGTGTTTTTTTCTTTTCATTAAGGTATATTCCTGTATTACGGGAGATTTATGTAGTAGTAGAGAGATTTAGTATGACACAGTGGACAATATTTTGAAAGTTTACAATCTTGGTAGATAAACTACAATCTAACGGTATTCACAATCTTATGGTGACAGATATAAAGAGCACCTAAACTCAGAATAACTATTTGTACCCTGTGATTTACACCCACAATACTCAGGGCAGTAGAAAGCAGCGAGGAGGCCGCTCAAACCACCACGCCATTCTCTTTTTTTCTAATCAAATGTGTTTTAAATTTACAGGCATTTATTTTTAAAATGATCCGGTTATTTTAACAATTATTTTAAACTATTTGGTACAGTATGATAATTAACTATTCCGTCTAGCCAGTGGATGCTGAATGCTCAAGACAGGGATAGTTGGCGCTCCTGGGGGGAGACACTAGTTCAGTAATCGACGGCTATTGACTGTATGTACTGGCCAGCGTGATATAGTATCATAGTAGAATTTCGAAATAGTAGAATTTCTTGAAGTGAAAACTTCTTTAGTCGCATTGAGCACTTTTTTGGTATGGGAAATACTTATGGGTTCGCGTTACAGACAGGCTAATGTTTGATGTTGATAATTTAAATTTCGAAATTAAGTAAATTCTAATTTTACAAATAACATTTAAGTAAGTTATAAGCATTCAGTACTATCGGTAGTCAATTAATAACGCCTAATGACTGCCATTTTTTATGTAATGTAGACAGAGTTTTTAATTTTCTTTTTTAATAGAGGAGAATTAATTGCACAGTGATTCAAGCGGTCACCACGCAGTTCTGTACTGCATCAAGTGTTGTTCAATCCTACAAGGAAAAACAATTCGTACATCACAATGTACGAATTGTTTTTCTGAGTCTGGATGTTCTTTCTTTCCGTTTTATGAATGTTTGTAAAGTCCCCCGCGACACATGATGTACATAACAAACGCGGAAGCTGTCTTTTTTTAAAAAATAATAGAAATTCTAAGCATCCTCTTTAGAAAAAGTAAAGTTGCCATAACCAATAATTTAGATAATCATCAGCACTGTATTTGTTTTTGTAGTAGGTAACCTTAGCATAAGGTCCTGGGTACAGTTATATCGATACGAGGTCAACACACCGGTTCTCCAACAAAAACTAATCGATCATTTATATCGATTCAATATATCGATTTTTTTTACGTTCCGCTTTATTTATATACCGATACTAGTTCCAGTACAAATTTAGAACAAAAAATAACGGAGAAAGTATTTCATTATAATGTTATGAGATCGTAGATACAGACTAATTAAACAGATAAGTTAGTAACCAAATTTAGAAAACCCCATTCTGAGGATTAATGATATGTCTTTCTTTCCCATATTACGGCAATGTAATCCAACAACTCAACAATTTTATAAATATATAGAGAAGCAATTGAAATTTAAATTAAATAGCTTGATTGTACTGTTTAGGAATTTACCTACTTCCTATACAGGCTGCTGTTGCCCACGGCTTTGCTCGCGTTGTAGTTGATTACATGTATTTATAAAAAACTGTGTCAGTATATATGAATAATGCATTCATGTTTTTAAAAGTATTAATTTTTAATCATTAGCTCACTAATAAGTACTTTAATACAAACTTTCTACCCTTATTTCAAGGCCTTTAGGAGTAGAATTCCCACAAATGCTGATATATTTGTAATTAAAAGCCTGAAGACAAAGTTTCCGGCTACTAACCTCAATAATGACGGACTTCAAGACTAACCCATATACGAAATGTCAAACCCTATTTCACCACTTAGGAGCAGAATATCCAGAAACGAATAAATGTGTTTTGAACTCGTTTTTTATCAGTTCTCAACATGCAAACTTTCAACCTCTATTTCACTATCTAAGGGGTAGACTATCCAAAAAGTCTGAATATAAAGTTTCATGTAACTTAATAAAATGACGGGCTTCCATGCAATCTTCCAATCTTTATTTCATCCCATCATCAGCCTATTGCAGTCCATTGCCGGACGTAGGCCTCTCCAACTGCACGTTACTTGGTTTGATGTGAGAAGCCGAGGATCGGCCTCGGCTCCTCATATACAGCTCCTGCCAGACGTTTTGGGCTGATCATTATTCCACCTGGTCCATGGACCCAAGAACCCGTTTGCCCTAAACGGTTATCAGTTCTGCGGTTAATATGGCCAGCCCTCTGCTACTTCAGCTTGGTTATACTGTGGGCTATGTTAATAACCTCGGTTCTCTAGCTGATCACCTCTTTTCTGATGCGATCCCTCATACAAACACCGACCATAGCCCTGTCCATAGCATGCTGAGCGACTTAAAACTTGTAAACCAGCCGTATCGTAAGTGCCGAAACGTGGATGGCTAGACTGTGGAGGCGGCATTCCACACGCTGGTAGAATATCCGGCGTGAGAAAAACCGAGGCGTGATCTCTTGACGGCCATTTTAGTGGGGGTTCTCTCACTCGGTAACATGATTGCGGCCATGATGGGGATTGACAGCTTGTGGAACTCTGCCGTCACTTTCTGCGAGCAAGTTTTGCTTGCAAAAGATATGGTGGAGCAGGACTGGGAGAGGTTTAGAACTCTCCCTGTCTGCCAGACCTGGGAACAGGCCAGGCACCGCAGATAATTCAGGCGCCGGCGACCTCCATAAGCGCAAGCCCGAGGGTGACAAAGAAGCAGGCCGGGTTGGCGGTGAGAGCCCTATAAAGTGCTCGCGACCTTTTCTGAATAGAATAGGAGTATTAGGGTTCCTACACCGGAGGGGACCTCCTGCAAACAGTGGGTGAGCTGAAGAACGTCGGGGTACCAGGGATTTCCTTTTGAGGGTGCACCTGGTTCCCCGGCTTCTAGTACCCGAGACGGTGTGCGGTTTTTAGTCGGTCCGAGTCCAATATAACCACTAATCGTATCCTATAGGATACCACCGATTGGTGGTTGTATACTTAAAGGATCGTTATGATTCTATTCACATGTGTCATAGCCCTAGCTTCAATAGTTGACGCTCGGCGATGATGAATCAGTCAGGACATGTTATTTAATAATTATAGATATAACATCACGCTAAGGCCAATAGGAGCGAAGTATCAATGTAGTTAAGAGTTATTCTCCTTCAAAACATCTAAAATAAATCCGCAACAGTACATTTCAATCTTTTGAGGTTGGCTCACTACATACAGTCATTTTATGGTAACCAAAGTTGTTTACGCGTTATAACATCACGCTACGGGCAATAGTTGTAATATAAAATGATTTGATATATATTTATTATGGCATACATGAATCAGGACTACTCATAATGATACCCACTGATATCAGAAGCTGCTGGAAATAGCCTCATTTATGTATACTACTCATACTGTTTTATGTATTTCGAAGCTTTAAAATGTACCATAAAGTTTAGATGGTTTCATTGACACCGGAACTGCTAACATGATACCTATGTATTATAATCTAAATAAATCTAAAATGTGGTCTAATTCGTCGACAATCGTTTGTCTGTAGCGAGATACGATAAAATTGAAACAGAATACATCGATAACAGTGTGCAAATTTATTGTTAATTCATACGAATATTGTAATTTTATGATTGGAATTAGCAATATGGTCTTTGTCGTTAAAAAGTCATAAAATTAGAAAATTTATGAGTTCAAATGCGAAACAAGGACCTGTTCGGTTGTACCGGGTTCTTTTGGCTGTCTGGTTAGATTAATAAGCGTATCAGCTTAGCTCCACGGGATCACAAGTTTATGCGAGGTTCCTATATATAATATCAATCTACTTCCGTAGGACTCTATATATAGTATCATTCAAGGAATTTTTTCAAAGCTTGTAATATTTTTCATCTCATGATAAGAACTACCGCCACCCATGAAGACACACACCCCAACAGTCAGTCGGGGTTGGGGTATGGGCCACCGTTATCTTTCGGATGTGTTAATAACAGCAGTTCCTGGATCCCCCCGTCTCAGGCGCAGAGCGGCACACCGTGTGGTTTTAGTCGGTTCGATTCCCACACATCGCCTCGCCGCACACCCCGGTGGGGTGAGAGCCCGTGAGGGTTTCAACACAGCGCAAGCGTTGTTTCACACCGGTTTATTGTGAGGCCGTGGTATCACTCCACTCGAGTCGGCCCCTTAAATGCCGAAGTGAGGCTCTCTCATTCTATTTGGGATAAATCCCAGGGTATTTTTACAAGTGCTGTACGTGTGCTGTTGGCATACCTACCATTTAAATAAATTCGCTCTAGAATAAGGGAAAAGACCACATAAACTTTTCTTGTATAATCGCTTTCCAACTTTATTCAAAACATTTACCTAAATGTAACATTCTGCACACCTGCTGATCCGGTTCTGTCTTAAGATAAGCACATCGACATTGGTCTACATATTAATTATATTTGGATTAATGAAGAGAAAACTGTCATATCCATCTTAGCAGTAAAATTTTACGTTATTTATTGTAATACTGACATAGATACATACAGAAGTATAGAAGCAAAATTAAATTACTAAACTAATTACTAATATGTAGTCATGCTTCATGGAAATACCCAGTTCGTCGGATAGTTTGTCCACAGGATCTGATAGTCCACTGCTAGGACTCTCCTTCAATAGGAAATTTAGACCTACCACGCTGGCCAGGTGGATTGATGCAGCATTTGTTTCAAATGCAATGATGCAGAAGCATCGCAGTAGGAAGCCATGTTATAGGTCACCACGCTGCATTGTGGCATTGTATGCATTTGCGGTAAATATAGTAACCATTATAAAGGGTCTTTAGCAGGCACATAATTTCTTTTTTGTCCTTTTTGCAGTGTTTTAGACACTCATTCTATGACAAGTGATTTTTTTCCCGCTTTGATAATAGGAAAAGAGACCTATTTACCAACAATTTCTTTTATATTAAGTACAGTCCCGATTAGATTATGCTTATGACGTGATTCGAAATAAAAATGTCAACCAACAGTGTAATAAATTAAAACATGAAGCGAACTTGTCATTATACACACATAATATATAATATGTATAATAAGAAGCACTTAATTTATTCTTGCTGGGATACAAATTTTTCGATCATTAGAATAGCTTACAAGCACTTTATAATTTTGTTATATATGGCTACAATAAATCTATATTTAATAACAATAATCATTATTATTAAATATAGATTTATTGTGCCCATATATAACATATTCATTTTTATTAAATTAAAAATTTTATGGAGTTTTTTTTAAGTATTATGACAGATATGAGACTTCAAATGATAGCAGTTTAATATATAAATAATTAGAACTAGCTACTTAGTAATTCTGGTTATTAATTTAGTTTTTGCAACCAATGCGACTCATTCGAAGTTTTATGCATTTAACATCCTTCTAAATAGGTAATAAAATCTATGAAAATCAGATTGATTTCACTATCTTAAATTAAAAAGTTAAGGATATTTTTATGTAAACGCAGGTAGATTTTAAGAACTTTGTATAAACTAGAATGCATTAATTGAGTATGTCAATTTTAGTTTACTATTAATCAAGATCACTAATTATAATTAAACAATTCGATCTGATTTCGCTGTTCACTAATTTATGACTCTCGCCATCGACAAAATAAAAAAGTTCTATTTAAATGGCAAACCCGTTTGAGAAGCGTTTGATTTTTATAGATAATTAAATTTAACAGAACATTTAAACATGTTATAATTTTTATCAAAGCAATAATCAATTGCTGTATTAATATATGATAGTTGTAGATAGATAGATAGATAATACTTTATTTTACACACAATATACAATCCTAAAAATTATAAAAAAAGAAAAAATGAAAATGTGATGTACAAAGGGCGGCCTCATTACTCATTGCAATTTCTCCTAGGCAACCTTTGGATGGACAGGTTTCATTCAAAGCTGGTGAAGGGTATTTAAGAATGAGAAAAAAAAGTTTTTACATATATAACAAAAAATATTACAAATTTAATAAATAGTAATTAAATAATAATGAAATAATAATAATACTATAAAATAAATAAAAGAAAAAATAAAATACTATACATACATACTCATATCAATATACGTAATATATATAAATGTTAACNTAATAATACTATAAAATAAATAAAAGAAAAAATAAAATACTATACATACATACTCATATCAATATACGTAATATATATAAATGTTAACCTACTTACATACATATATACGTTAGTTTCAAATTGTGTTGTACCCAGTCATAATTTTTGAACGATTCCTAACAAATTCTGGTTCTTTTTTTATGCATCTACTTTAAATATTTTTTACATATGTATATATGCCTGGTAAAGTGACTACCCTGGCCTTTGGAAAGTATGAGCAGAGCGGAGGATTCATCATCATCAACAACCCGTAATGTCCCACTGCTGGGCTTGGGTCTCCTCTCAGGAGAGGGTTAAGGCCATACGTCTGAAACCATACTCATTGCGAATGAAGACCACACAACAATTCAGTTTGGTGACCCACACTATGGCACCCTACTCAGATGTTTCTGCATCATTGAGCCTCTGACCTGGCACTCACCAAGAAAACACTGATCTGGGTAAGAAATGTCGATTAGTGGATTCTTCACTTTAAGTTTATCTGATCTTCCGTTCGATTGTGAGACTTGTTTGTGCTCCCTTCAAGTAAATGAATCCGTGAGCATTGAGCCATTAAACTTGTAGATAATTATAAAGCCTGGCCTATCTCTTTGACAGGTGTATCTATCTTTATTTGTCTTTACATCTTCCTAGCCCTTATTATTACCAAGATTATTTGGGGTCGACTACTAGTTCAATCGGTTTTACCTGTATATCAGTTTTTACACAGAGCGACTGGCATCTGGCCTCCGCAATCCTGAGGGTGAACTGAATTCGAAGGTTGAACTAGTCGTCAGTATATTTGAGGGCACTGACTTCTTAATAACGATTGCCATAGACGTTCATGACAACCCGGACCAACAGCATAACGTGCTCTCCGGTCACGGCTCCAGCAAGGGCGGGAAACACTGCCATCTTCCATACTCCGGGCTGCCATTTTTGATTTAATTTTTTAAAAAGACAACTCCCGCATTAAGAATATACATTCTTGTGTCACGGGGATCTTTACAAACATATATAAAACGGATACAAAGTACATCCAGACTTAGAACAACAATTTATGGATCACACAAAGTGTTGTTCCATGTAGGATTTGAACCCACAACACTTGGCGCAGTAGGAAGCGGTGTGGCGACCACTGAAACCACTAGGCCAACCGTGTAGTCTAAGAATGCAATTAAGAACTTCTTGAAAAGAAAATTTAACAGCAGACCTCTTAATCTGCAGTCGCTTACGCTAACCACTACACCAACGAGGCAGTCCTTATTTGTTTTCATTTAGTAGATATAAAATGAAACTGCAGTCTGTTCGCTTAGACTTTTTGAATTACTCAATAGATTTTAATGTGCTTTTTAGCAATAGGTACGCTGATTCAAGATGAAGGTTTATATGTGTAATACATGTAGGTATATTACAGTTGACGAAACCTCAGAAATTCAAAGATATCCGTGCGAAGCCGGACCGCGTCGCTAGTATAAATTATAAATCTAGCGAGTTGGTTGGTTATTAAACTCAAGCGCTAGCTTCTGGTAACACGAAAAAAAATTAGAGTCCAATAGACCATAATAAATGGAGGGAGGCTTTATAACATACATACCAAAGAAACCGAGAATCAATGGGATACATTGCAAAAATGTCTTATTATTTCTTTTAAAAGACACAAGTGAAGTTAGACACAAAAATAGCTCTCAAAAGTACCTAAATACCCGCTAGTTAGATACCTGTTTAAAACTGCTGAATATGGTTATGAATATAAATATTACAAAAGTGATAAAAGAACACAGGAAACATTATTTAGTGTTTTTATTAGTTATAGTTCATTTGTAAAACTTTCACTCTGGGAGTAGATTTTAAGGCAGCTACTAATTTGATTTTATATGCAAAAATAAATAAAACTTCTAAAGTGATATTCTTTCAAACTTATCGAAACTTAATTATTATAGTTCTAATTTAAGATAAACAAAATATACGGTATTATTGACCCCACTGAGAGTCATCACACATTATAATTTGATTTTATTTTCCAGTAACTTCCACAGTTTCGATGCTTTTAGTTTTAAAAGTCAATAAATTATATAATGCGGCGCCGGCAATACATAGACATATTTAATATTGTAGGACCATGACTTTCATAAATAAAATAAATTATTCTTTGAATTTATATTAACCAACTTATCAGCTAATCATACTTACACACTCGAATTCAATAAAATTGGCAGTAGTACACTTAAAAAACAGTAGATAGACTAGTAATAGGCTCATTATAACATTAAAGTGATCCTAAGTATTTTTAAAATAAATAAATAGATTAAATAAACTTTATCACAAGTTTATGAGGAACCCCGTCAATGTCAAAATATAACGGGAGTCTTTAACGGTTGTGATAAAGAGCGGAGAACCCAAACAGCATCAAGATTACATCCCACACATCACGGCGATTTCATATTTTTACCTTATTTAGTTATAAAACTGCAACCGGTGTCAAGCAAGAACATAACTGTCATTTGTATGCTCACAGTATCTAACCTTTTTTAAGAAACACTAAAATTCTCTGTCAGCAAATATATCTTGCAAGTATTATCTGTGACTAAAAAAGTTAAGTTACAGTTATGACACATAACCCTGTGGCGAACTGGCCGTTTATAATAACAACATTGCAGACAAAATATGCATCTGAATAAAAAAAAAAAACCAAAAACAAAATGGCTGATCAGCGTCCTCGTCGGACGTTAGGTTTAAACAATTTTTTGTTTAATTTAACTTGCAGTTTTTATAACGCATTATTTAACTGTACCAGTGCTGATAATCAAAACTATTGTTGCTGGTTATTATTTTCGAATGCTACATCGTTTAGATTTATCTATATTATCTAACAATACAGAATAATTGGCTGTCTATTCCAGAACGGTAAATGCGGTCAGATATCAGAAGCATCTACGTTTGAGATCACTGATATTGATACGGATAGGTTTAGATGTCAATTTTTAACATTATATTTACCAACTTGCTAAAATTCTTCGTGAATTAAAAAAAATCTAATAGCTTCAAGAAATGGAAGACCCTTCCCAAATCTATCTTCCTTTTATTATTTTATTTATTTAAATTTCTGTGTTCGTGATTGCTGTGTTGAAATTTTTTTCTAGAAATTGAAAAATCCGTATCCTTAATTTTGACAATTAGGTATGATGTAGCCAAAAACTAGGTACTTACTGATAAATATAAAATAGTATTTTACAATAGTACTTTGTTAAATATCATTGAAATGTTAGATAGCTTAATGGCACTGTTAATTTAAAACTTGTTTCTCTATTTGTCAAAAATAATATAAAAATTTAGCTAACAGCTGTGACTTTGAGAGATTGACAGTAAGAAAACATTCTTTCGATTGAGTGAGTTTAGTGGAGGCCTTATACTGTATTCAGAATGTAATGTGAATGAATGAAAGCTTTAGTTAGTGTCTCTGAGTTGCATTGTCCATGGGCGATGGTACTCCGACAGACAAAATGATCCGACAGGTAATCTACCTCCTGTACCATAAAAATACGCAGATGTTTCTTACCAGTAACAAATCTCCTAATTTCTCCAGTGCCCAGTATATGCAATACAGCTCCACTAATTGATGAAGTACTCTTCTCAAAGATTCCGATAGAGCAGTGGTTGTCCTTTCTACCTCAGACTTGTAAGTTGAAAGCATAACAGCACGGCAATGGGCCTAAAAATGTAAAGAAATTGAATTTTAATTTTATTAAGTTTAAATGTATTAATTTAAATTTAAAAATACAAACACCACTATTCGCAATATTGTATTGAGAGATGGCATTACTTGCTAGACTAGGCTATAATATTTGTAAAACCAAAATATTGTGGTGAGAAAAATAAACACTTATTATTATTATTATTTCCACTTTCAGCTTTTTGCTATTGGTCATTTTTTAAGAGCAACATTGAAGTGCATTACATCTATATAAATAAAAATGAATCACTAAAATGTATGTACGCGCATAACTTCAGATCGACTGCACCAAAATGGATAATTATTAGTTTTATGCATTTGTTATTGTCAAGAGAAGGTTTTTATAGAAGAAAATTAATGGAAAAGCGAAGAACAATATGGTGGTACAGAAATAATAAATATTTCGGGCACGCAACGCCATCTAGTCCCAAATAGCTTATATTATGGGTACTAGACAACTGATATGAATACATATAACTTTTACAGAAAACACCCAAACCCCAAACAAACATTTGCAGAGATAATATAATCATTGAGAATAGAATAATAGAATAGAACCGGGAATAGAACGCATAAGTTACCACTGCCCCACCGAGGCACATTTTCTGACAACTTATACTTATTTTGGGGTTTTTTTTCTTATGGGATGATGGCCTGATGGTAAGCGATTACCGCCGCCCATGGGCACCCGTAATACCAGAGGCATCACGTGTGCGTTGCAAGCTTTTGGGGTATGGGGAGGATGAGGGGGAAGGGGTTAGAGTATGAGATGGGGCATGAGCCTCTGGTATCCTCACTAACTCGGGGAAACACAGTGCAAGCGCTGTTTCACATAGTTTTCTGTGAGGCTATGGACTCTGGTTGAGCCGGCCCATTCGTGCCGAAGCGTGGCACTCCCACCGTAAGTACTAAGGTACTATTTATTTATGATTTATGCCACAGAAAAGAGTCCTTCTATGCTTTACGCACATAAAAATTGACAAACATTGACAAAATCGACGGTATCCACTTACCATCAGATGACCCCGATGCTCATTCGTCCCCTTGTGCCGTAAAAAACAGCTTAAAAACTAACCCATTACATATTTTACGCAAGTGTTGATATTAAAAATAAAATATGAATTTCAAAAGTACTTATGAAAATTAATAGCAAATTAATTTCTTACTGTGGGCCGAAGGAATTTTAATCAAATATGAAACTAATCGTATAGTTGGTGATCATTGATATTTTGCTTGTACCGTAAAAGGATGCGTCTTGTACAAAAATAACAACATAAATTATCATATTAATTCCTAATAAGCAGCAAAATATGTTGAAACTCTAAATCCAATTTATAAATTCCATTAGTTTCACCAAATTAGGTGTTATTCGATTTTTTATTATCATGAAATAAAAAAAAACAAACATTTGACTAATTTTTCTAAGCTCTTTGATGATGTAAATTATCTATGAAAATTTAAATAATTTTTACTGTGATTTTACATATATAATTTAATATTAATCTATGTCTCAAAGATTTTTGTGGCAAAAATTTGAGATTGGTAATCAAAGATCTATAGTCGATATATGAATGCTCAAGAACTCAATGCCAATAAGTATTTCAATCAATCAATCAACAACCCATAATGTCCCAATGCTGGGCTCGGATCTCCTCTCAGGAGAGGGTTAAGGCCATACGTCCCCATGCTGGCCAAGTGCGGGTTGGGGGCTGGCAAGAATACGTTGTGGCTACGTAAATCTTGCAGTTGGATGTTTTTAAGCCGCCCGAAGGCCTCTAACTAAGCTTCACTCCGAATCACGGAGACGCTCATCGTAACATGTCACCAGCGGTCACCCATCCAGGTACTGACCGCGCCATCGTTGCTTGCCCTAGGTGATTGTTCCTAATCACCCAGTCCAACTGGGCTATGAGCGCCTCTAATAAGTATTTGGTTACCTCAAAAAGAAAAATCACTAGAAAATAGACTTCATTTTATAGAGAAAATCAAAAATAATGCACTTGTACTTAATTGACATCATATGACATTAGCTATTTACTTTCCATTTATAAACCTATGAATATAAATTATTTAAACCACGCCTTAGAAACTTTAACAAAAAATATCTAAATTATAATTTTAACAAATCGCTATATAATCTATAAAGACATTAATAGCTCAAAATTTATAATTTAAGATGACAAACTACTGCTTAATGATTAATGTAGAAAGATTAATTGAATTAGTAATTACAATGCAATTTTTTAAATTCATATTTAGATTCTGACAACCGTTATACATATGATAAACGGTATGTCTATGGTATCTGGCAACCATAAATTAAGGAGGTCCATTAGCATAGACACGAGAATCTTATCATGTGAATAATTAAGAAGTCAGTTAAAAATGATAATGCGCGTTCGTGGTGTTTGTGTGAAAATTATAAGAATGTGTCGAAATAATTAAAGGCTTTTAACTGATACTTGTGTATTCATGGTGACCTGTCTGTGTGCGAATTCTATGGAATTTGTCAATTCAATTTCTACGTCCTTTACGTTAGATTCCATCGATTCGTCCGTGTTTGTTCAAATAATATAATTTAGATGTGTGCCAAAGGCCGTTGATCATAAATATTTTTACACACTTTTAAAATTGAAAATTACTTTATGGAAAAACTCTGCACGCGTATAGAAATCTATAATAAACAAGAATGTAGAATTTACTAATTGTCATTCACGATCTAAAAACTGACCTAACGCGAGTTGTACTCGCGGAGGAAGAGTTCCGTACTATTATCTATACAGCATTAGATACTAAACTAGACATCTTTATAGGGTTAAAAAAACACTTCAAAAAATATATCATCTATGAAATTTTCATTTTCATAACTACCACGGCTCATTAGATACAGCCTGGTGACAAAGAGACTAACAGACGGACGGACTGGGAGCGGATTCTCATTAACAGGGTTTTTTAATCTTTGGGTATAAAACCCAAAAAAATATGAACCTCCTGTATCCTCGCTCGCTCGGTGAAACACAGCGCAAGCGCTGTTTCACACCAGATTTCTGTGAGGCCTTGGTATCACTCCGGTCGAGCCAGCCTTTTCATACCGAAGTGTGGCTCTCCCACAATATTTTTTATTATAAGCATGTGCTATTAAATACTTTGGTATTTTGTACAATACTTAGCTATTTTAGGGCGTCACCGTAAGATTGTAAACACTATGATTATAATCTACCAAGCGAGATTGTAAACTGTCGAATGATGGTCAACTGTGTCACACTGTTTACAATTTAACGTACTATTTTTCGTTAGATTATAATGTATGGAAGTCAAACCTTTAAATCATAATCTGTCGCGCGTCTTATTGTCAACTGTCCCTGATTCGTCGGTCTGAGAGTAGGCCGTCCTATGGCCATAGAGTTAGTTTAGAACTTCCTTGATTAATCACAAATTCATTTTACTACAACAATTTGATGTAACTAATTCTAAAGCTGTGAAGTATTTTCAACATGCAATTAATTTACAATCACAAAAATACATTACAACAAATGAATAAATAAACAAATATGGCGGCGCCTCAGATCAAATAAAAAAGGTAGATAACGCTCGGCCTTTGTTCTTGTTTAAGCAAAAAGCACACACTCAAAAACTACGCTACTTTTGGTCAGTATCGTACAAGTTGTCGTGCAGTAAGTTTATCTACAAACTCCCGTCTTGTGCAATTATTATGGTTATTTGATCTGAGGGCAGCGCGGGACATATGCTGTTTAACCAATCAGCGCGCGATATGCGATCCGTCGCATACCACATCACAATTTGACGGTTTCACTTCGATAGATTATAATCTAACTAAAAATAATACACCACATTGTTAACAGCATGTTCACAATCTTATGACAGTTTACAATCTCGTGAAAACACAGTTTTGACAACCTGACGGTAATATATACACAAACTGAAAATGAGAAACAAACTTGTTTCTGTCAAATAAATGCAGATATAAACATAGTTATTTTTTATGTTATTCTTTAACATATGAAATAAATGTAACACATTTATTATACAAGTTATAAAATATGACGATTTTGTCATTAAAGAATATGGCAATAGTTCAATAAAGTTTCGATAGCCTATAAATCCAATATTTGTTTTATAACAGCTCATTTACCTACGTATGATTAAGCCTGTCAATATATTACAAAAAAATATAATATGTTTAACTTAATATTAGCGTTGACTGGTATGAATAGTACAGATTAATATAAATGAAACTAGCTGAGCCCCGCAGTGTCATCCGCGGTACAAAGATAGTGTGTGATATCTTTATAAATTGTAGCCTATGTGTTATTCTAATGTATAAGCTATATTATTGTAAAGTTTCATTAAAATCCATTCAGTAGTTATTACGTGAAAAAGTAACAAACGTCCATCTTTACTTACAAACTTTCGCGTTTATAATATTAGAAGGATTTCATCTAACTTTTCGAATGTCGAGACATCTTGACTATCAAAATCTACGCAATAAAAAAATACTGCAGAATAATCTAAGCCTTGAAATAAACAAAACGTATTTGGCCAGCGTGGTAATTTGGCTTAAAACCTCCTTTCCAAAGACAGGTCTGTGTCTTGTGTGAAAAGCCAAAGTTGTTGAGGATAATGATAACAACTTAGAGTAAGTATATGAAGTATATGTTGCGAAATTCTTGCCTCTAGAGCTGATCTTAGGCACCACAGCAAATTATGATTATTATTTTGCATGATCTGCAAATAATTGTTTCGGAGTTTGGGTATTTTCTATGTATAATATGTATGTATTGACAAAAAAAAAGTATTTATGTATTAATATCAGTTATCTAGTACCCATAATACAAGCTCTGCTTAGTTTGGGACTAGATGGCGTTGTGTGTTAGATATCCGAAATATTTATTTATTATTATTATTATTATTAATGATCGATTTAAAGACAAAAATTAACATCAAATTAATGTCTACAGGGGCCAATTATAATGGCAACATAATCCATCGTACTGAATGGGTTTATTTTTACCCGACTGCGAAAGAATGAGGGTTATGTTTTTCTAGTGTATATAAGTATGTATATTTCTTTGGCACGCTATAGAAACTCAACAGCTTGTCGTATTTTTTGTGAGTGGTGTCAATAGATTCGTCTTAGTCGTGAGAGTGACACTGGACACATGGACACATAAAAATTAAAAAAAAACAAAACTAAAAAAATTTGTGCGCCGTCGAGCTTAATTTTTTTTATAATTATAATTTTTAAATAATTTAATTTATTACTTACTTGTATCAATGTGACTATAACAAATATTTAAACAGAAAGGTCAAGACATCGTATAAACGTTTAACAAGATTATACTATGTTTAATTTTTTTAAATATATTAATTAGTAGCTGCGTCCCACAGTATTGCCCCGACATTTCATATGCATTTAGGGAAAAATTGTTAATTTGAAATTACAACTAGACACTTTAATGTTATTTATTTATATAGATACGGATTTACTTCATGTAGTACATAATTACGTTTTTTTTTGCTACAGCTAAGTCAGATTTATGTTATTTTGAATTTATCCAAACAGGATGAAAAAAATATCAAACGTAGTGATTTTTCCTGAAAATAACATTTTAAATTAAAATTATGTTAAATTTAAAATGAGATCTTTTTAAAAAAATAAATAATTAAAAAAATTTGAAATTAAATCTGTCTATACCGACTCCGCTATACCGACACCGATTTCAATGAAATTTAAGATAGAAACACTTTGATTCTTGGAGGACATAGGCTATTCTGTACCGCTATAACCAACATATACGCGGGCGGAGGCGTGGCACACTAGCGACAAACCCCGTCTCTACACGTTAAATCTTTATAAAAATAATATTTCTGATGTGGCACATGGCACTTGCGTATTGTTTAAGGCTTTTCTTTTTGCTTACAATGTTTAATATTAGTCTAAAACTAGAGGTGAAAACTTGTAATTGGCTATCGAATCTCAGCTGTAATTATTCTAAGAATAAATAAATAAATATCTACCACACAACGCCATCTAGTCCCAAACTAAGCAGAACTTGTACTACGGATACTAGACATCTGATAAATATATACAAATTATATTTTTATCAGATGTCTAGTCTATAATTATAGGAAACATATGTTCCGAATCGGTCTCGACTCGAAACCTCGAGCTTAGCAGTCGCATACACTACCACTGCGCCACCGAGACAGTCAATATGACAAGTATATTTCTTACAAGTCCTTCAAATAACAAGTAATAAATTTTTTTTAAAAAAAACTGACTGCGTCGATATATGCTATCTGTATTGAATTCATTGATGAACTGAAAAGAAAAGTTTTTCTATATATATTTTTTGGTTTTTTTTTTTCATATTTTGAGAGTGACACTCACTCTAACGACTAAGACGAATCTATTGACACTACTCGCATCAAAATACGACAAGCCGTTTAGACTCTAAGGCGTGCCTAAGAAATATACATACACTCGAAAAACATAACCCTCCTTCTTTCACAGACGGGTAAAAATAATAAAAGCTTCAATTACCTCAGCAGCAGCGACAAGTTGAACGGATGACATGTTCCATGCGTCTTCAGGAGACAAGCCGCGACTTGTATATTTCTTCAAACTGGAAACAGCTGACGATAACTTTCTGTTGGAATATAATTAACCACGTTAAACAGTCGGTCGGTTGTTATACGATAACAGTCGTGAAGTCTAGTTGTAGGCCTTCGGGCGGCTTAAAAACATCAAACGCCAAGATTTACGTAGCCACAAAGTATTTTTGCCAATCCCCAACCCGCACTTGGCCAGCGTGGGCACGTAAGGCCTTAACCCGAGACCCGAGCCCAGCAGTGTGACATTATGGGTTGTTTATTGATAATTAACCACCATCTTTTATGATAGCTTCGTGATTAATTTTTCCAATAAGCTTTTTAATAGAAATACATTATATTATTTTGTGGGATATATCGACAAATATAATAAACTGGAATCAAAAATTAGGATCCAACGAAGTTTTAATCCTTTTGCACGCAAAATTACTTACCCCTGAGCAACTTTTCGGAAGCCTTTTATAATTCCGTCGACTGAGTTCTCCCAACGGTCTAGACTCGTATTTTTGTCCAGCAAATATGACATGGTCGAGCCCAAAGGCTTGCCTATAGCGGCTTGATCCCATGCTTTCACTAGTGATCTGTAAAAATAAAACAGCAATCAAGATTGTTTTTCCCCTGGGATAGAAGAAGGACCTCTTTCGACCTGTTACCTTCCAGGAAGACTTAAAATCACAATACATGGGCCGCGTACTCTCGTTTGCCTCTTATACCCCAAAAAAATTTGAAGTAAGTGATTTACTACCTAGCAGTCTGCAGCATAAGCACGGTATTTTCTCCCTCGTAGGTGCAGGCTGCAGTAACCAGTCCGTAAATCTGAGGCAGGTTCGATGACAGCATGTAGCCGTGACCGCCGCAGGACATGCGACAACGTTCCGTCATGGTTGCCGTATCTACTGTTGTAACAGCTTTTAAGCAACACGACAAAGCATGCAACTGAAACAAACGATTGCTTATTATTATCATCATCATCAGCAACCTTTAACAATCCAGTGCTGGACATAGGGGCTCATATTTTAAACAGTTTAACTATTTTTCATCTGTGTGGATGTTATAATTGTCTCTGTGGTGCAGTGGTATGGTATGCGACTGCTGTGCTTAAGGTCACAATTTCAATTGCCGGGTCGGACTAAATATTTGTATGATCTGTAAATATTTGTTTCGGAGTTTGGGTGTTTTCTATGTATAATATGTATGTATTTGCAAAAATAATGTATTTTTGTATTTATATCAGTTGTCTAGTTACCCATAAAACAAGCTCTGCTTAGCTTGGGACTAGATGGCGTTGTGAGTAAGATGTCAATAAAATTATTTATTTATTTATAAAAACGAACTTGTCATGAGTTGAACGAAGTTTTGTAAGTGATAGTTTACCACAGAACCGAATTACCACACAGTAACAAAGGATTTTTCTATCATATGATATAATATTTCAGTAATAGCTGAAAAACAATTTCAGCTATAACTGAAACACATATATTGTACAGGACTAGCCCGTAGGCCTAGTGGCTAACTGTCAAACCTTCGGGGATTGATTCCCAATTAGTAGAAATGTCTGTGCAATAAGCACGATTGCTCGTTCCATGTCTGGGGGATAAGTGTGTATTTAGAAATATAATAATACAAGTATGTTCATCAACAGTATCGTTAATGTAGTACAGGCTCTGCATAGTTTGAGACCAGACAGCCGTGTGTGAGATCTGTCAGGTAGTTATTAATAAATATGTATACCCTACCTCGGGCAAATCGTTCGTGTTTCCACTTTGTAGATCGCTGTCAACTTTTATATACAAATTCCACAACCACTGTGCAATTAAACGGATCGCGTGAGTAGATGCTATAGCGATGAAAAGCTTGTGTTGCTGGGTTACGTAATCCAGAATCTGAGGTTCTGGTTCGCTGAAAGAAAAATTCTTGTAAAACGACCTATATATTATGTGCTATGCTGAAATATACGCTGATGAAAACACATCTAATAGAAATCAATTAAAGCAACCAGACATGGTGAGTGTATTTAAAATTCTAATGGTCAATTTAGCTGAAATATAGAAATATGCCATCCTTTTTCCGAACTTTTACTACATTATGCAACATGAGTTCAAAAATTACTGGCCTTAATGTGTTTTTAAAACGTTTTTATTCCAGTTTCTTAGATTGCATTGGGAACTCAAAGCTCATTAGAGATTTCAAAAACGTTCATAATCGCTGTTGACTCATTATTAC
Organism: Hyphantria cunea; assembly: GCA_003709505.1. Lineage (NCBI taxonomy): Eukaryota > Metazoa > Arthropoda > Insecta > Lepidoptera > Erebidae > Hyphantria > Hyphantria cunea. Next base: position 825,454 of record PKRV01000425.1, read on the forward strand.
ATAGATTGTTATAATACAATATTTCAACTGTGGTTTTTAGATGCTCCTTCGAGCTTATTGGTTAGGGAGTGGTGTACTCCCACAACCATTTGCAAGTCATTGTCTCATGTTTGTCGTGTCTTAGTTTGTAAAGTAACTAGTTAGGCAGGTAAAATAACTAATCAGGCAAAACGTGATAGTTTGAAAAATTTGCTAGGTTTTATATTTCTATAACCTAATTTATATTTTCCATAATAGTCCTAACTTACTCAGGTTTCAGTGGGGATTGTCTTCTAACTGCTGAGTATCTGACCGCAATCGTTGTCGATCTTGCTAATTGATTGAACATGCCGTAGACAATGATTACTCTCACGAAGACCATCGTGCCGTAGGTCAGTTTACTGTTTGGAGATTTTATAAATGTACCGTCCTGGAAAAATTGTGTAAAATAGGTCTTGAGTGACATTACATGAGTATTATGAGTGATTTAAATGGAAACTTGAGATATTTTGGTCTTTCTGCGTTCTTTAATCCTATTTTATATCTTCTTTTATTGCATGTAACCCTGTACAGAAAGTAACCAAATCTCATTTTAACATGTTTTAGGCCTGCCAAAAGATATATCGCTATCAGCAAAGAAATTTACCGCAAAGAGCCGTTTTACCGTAGGAGAGCAACGCTTCGGCGTGCAGTAGTACCACGGCTCACAGAAAACCGATATGAAACAGCGGCTGCGCTGTGTTTCACTGAGTGAGTGAGGAGACCACATAAGTCCCCATCCCCATGAGTCTCCACGTAAAAATCTAAGTTTAGCCGTATCGTAGTAGACTTAAAACCTACTCCAATATTATTATTATATAAAAGTCATGAAGAAACAAAACATTAGGATTGGGACCTATATCGCGAACATGTTCCTTTCTTTACTTATGCCTAGAAATGGCTTCAAGATGGAAGAAAAACACCACATTCTTCTGTTTTCCGAAGCTTTCTCCCAACCCATAAACAAATTTAAAAATATTGTATTCTGTACAAAACCTACCTTTAAAACCTTACTATTCTTCATCAACATTCTATCCCGTTTAATCCTATGATGTTCAAAACCAAGAAATCCATTATTAACAGTATTGAAACCAAGTTTGGCGCCAATTTCTCCAAGCTTAATACCTGGCAGGGGAAGGTGAGTTTCTTCGTCTCTAAGTTGAACCATGAAAGGCTGGATACCACAACTCTTTCCTTTTATGTAGAGGTGTGCCATCACCACGCAGTAGTTTGCTGTGTGAGCCACTGAAAAAACAGTAAATAAATGTTGAGACGATATTTGTAAGTATCTTTTGTTTCATCATTTATAGTGCTTATTATTCTATATTATAATAAATATGTTTTGTAGTACAGGAGCCAAAGACGGATCACCCCATAGTAAGTAACTACTGCATCCAATGACACTTACAATTCAAGTGCGATAAGTGCATTCCTGCCTTTTCAGCCTTCCAGCTCAAACGAGGGAAAAACAATGAAAGAACTGCTTAGCATCGGGTTTCTGTAAGCCGTTAGTATACTCTCTCAAGTCAATCATAACTATCTAGTTACAGTATTAACGCTAACTCAGAGTTTATCATTTGTTTTAATTATAAAATTAAAGGGAAAATCAAGTCAACTTACAGCTACCAGGCCACCATTTATACGAAGTGAGAGTGGGACTGTGGAGTACAAATTCTTCTGTTTCAGCGTCATAAATAGCTCTCGTCTCTAAACCACGTATGAAAGTACCATGACCGAGCTCCGTCTGAAATCCAAGTTTACGATATTTACGACTCAAATCCTACTTGCAAAAAAAATCAAAATTAAATGTTTTTATTTTAATAACTGCACATATCTTTGTATTGTAAAAATTCTAACGTGGAAATGTTCAGAGACAACTTGATGTGAAAGAACTGACAAACCTGAGCATAAGTTCCAATGATTTCAAAATTCACCGCTCTCTTTAGCCAATACTTTTTCTGCTCCTCATCAGCCTGTCCAATTATAGTAGGCATGAACATACTGTAGTGTAGTCTAAATGGGCTCATGTCCTTGAAGACCGCATTTGGGAGCGAGCTGCGATAACTGGCCCTATAAAGTGAAAAAGGTACAACTTGTGCTAAGTTAGTTGCAGCGAGAAGCATTGAAATGAAACGTAATTGTCAAAGATCCCAGTCACCCCAGAGTTACGTCATATTAGGAAAGAATATTTTCTTTAGTATTGGTAGTCTAACATATATTCAGAAAGGAATGGGTAATTACTAAGCTGAAAGGAGAGAAAGTTTTACAGTTAGCAGGTATCAAGGATGTAAAAAAACATGCGAACTCATGTCATTTTAGGAAGGCTGAATTTTATTAATATCATTTAGTATAATATTTTAAAATATTTCTCAATGAGCCAAACATCCTGCTCTCGTTTGAAATTTATAGGAACCGACGACTGTCTGATAAAGACGACAGACATACGCGTCATGTGTATTGCTATAGAAAATATTGTAGGCGTTCATACTTCTCAACAATAATGTACTAAAAACTAACTGAACAACATATTAACTCAGAGTATAATAGCCAGAAGTTGTAAGAGATATATATGATATGCACTCTGACGAATGCATATATATCTCTTACAACTCCTTGGTACTCTGAGATAGTGCCGAAGCGTGGTTCTCCCACGGATAGTTGAAGTTGAAGGTGTGTATTGGTTAGTTGAAATTGAGGTAGTGTAACGTGTAGACCCATTTGGGCTTAAACTTTGACAGAGGAGAACGGCTGCGTATGGCTACTACCTACCGTAGTGCTTTATGACCACAAAGGGGTATACGTACATCGCTCTTTCTTCATCGTTCTGGTTTGGATCAGCAGCTTCTTGTATTACTCGGTAATAGGTAACAGCTTTGCGAATCGCATTCTCGTACTTCTCTTTATGACTGAGAAATTCTTCAGGTACATCGTCCCTTAGACCTTTAACTTTTAACACTTTCGTCTCTACAATAGATAAGATTTATTGTTCAAATAATGTATACACAGATTTACAATGTTTCCAGCTACTGTTTTACAATGTAAATAAAAGTATAGCATATGAAATATGCACTTGTTAAAGTACGACATATATTGATGAATCACTTTCCGCTACTTTAAGGATTCTTTTAAATATTACTTTATTTGGACATCCAGTTGCTGTTACATTAAATCTTACAATAGGAAACAGTAAATTAACTTATAACTAGGTAAAATACACAACATGCACTAATAGTAATAAATATGAATAAGAAAAAAATATGTATAAAAAATAGACAAAAATGAGATCAAATAAGAAAAGGGAAGTATCATCATCATCCTAGCTTTTGTTATTCCCAAGATTTGGGGTCTGCTACTAGTTCAACCGGTTTTACCTGAATATCAGTTTTTACATCGAACGACTAGCATCTGACCTCCACAACCCTGAGGGTGAACTGAATTCGAAGGTTGAACTAGTCGTCAGTATATTTGAGTGCACTGAGTTCCCATTAACGATTGCCATAGATGTTCATGACAACCGGGACGGACGGCTTAACGTGCTCTCCGAGGCACGGGCGGGAAACACCGCCAAATTCCGTAATCCGGGTTTCTGTTAAGAATTTTTTATAATAATAACCCAACAGCAGTCTGACCCGGGAATAGAACCCGGAACCTCTTGATCTGCAGTCGCTTACGTTAACCACTAGACCAACGAGGCAGTCTAAGAAATGTGAAAAATTTTGAAGTGAAAACTTCTTTAGTGGCGTTGTGCATTTTTTTTGTTATGGGTCAAATATGTTAAACTCGCGTCAGGACACCTGACTCATTATATTTTATACAAGTATTGACAGTCGCTTAACATTACACAAACTAGTACTTAGTCTAAACGGTTTTCACCTTGTAAGGTAAAATTGTTTTATACCTTTGTAATAAACAATTTTAACTTACAACTTACTTTGATTGCGAATGAGTTATTATGTTCCACTATAACAGTGTAATATTGTTTTCTTTTGCGCTAAAACTACCTATTTGTACAAATATGCCACTATCGACTTACCCAACTTTCTCCTATCTTCTGTTGCCTTACGTCCTCCATCTAAGTAATTAGTCAACTCAAGAACATTAAAATCACATTTCTTTCTCTCGTTCAACAAGTCTTCGTTCACTTTCGCCACCATGTTGCCGCAACTGAATAGCTAATAACAGTCAGTGAAGCAACTACGCTATTGTGGCAACCGCTTGACTATATTGCATGTTATCAGCACGCATGTGTGATATAATACTTTAATATTTGCCTTCTTATCTATATGTAGATCAACGCTATAATCGTATTTCATAAACAAAGTATAAGGTACCTATTTGTTTATTTATTATTGTTCAAGGTTGTGGAATCGGGTCTAACTTTCACGTTAAAGAAAACAGCGCTGTATTCAAGCGCAAATTCGTTAGATGCACAGAAGTCGTGTTTTTAGGTCCCTTTAGTTGATAGAGGAACGCGGGTATTGTAGTAGCACCGTGCCGAGCAGGCGATTGGAGCGTCAGTCGACAACACTTCGATTTTGTTTTGATTTGTTGCATTAAGAGCACTATGCGCAAACCTGCGAGAACTTACCTCCACTACGCCTAAATCTGGCTAAGTTACGTGCGGAGCCTATACCTTGTAATATAGTGTGGTCCTTCAACAAAGATCAAAGGAAAAAATGTGGGCATACATATATGTATAGATAACATGCTATTCATGTGAAGCTGGGACGACTTTATATTTAAAATAATAAAATGATTTAATGTCCTCGTAGGATGAGAGGCCAGTGGACTTTATTATCAATCATTCGTGTCTTTCCACAATAAGCTAAAATTGTTTCTTTACGTCATATATGAATCATGAATGTGGACAATGCAGCATGATGACCCACATTATAGCGACCTATTGCGATGTTTCTGCATCATTGGGCGTCATGACTTTATTACTTTATTTACACTTAACTAAAAATACACGAATATATACTTGTATCCTCTCAATATCATCGATGCTTTTTATCATAAGTCTCAGAAATAAAGTTATCCTTCTTTTTCAGTGCAGTCCTACAGAGTGTACAGGGAGTACACTCTGTAGGACTGCACTGAAAAGTACAGTACGCCGTTGAGACACCCATCGGAAGAATAGGGATATGACCCTCTTTATTCAAAATCAAATTAAATCCGTCACTAAACGGACAATACTCCTGGTACTCACTACTTGATCCTTTAAGCGGGGCGTGAAAAAGCATCTCACCATGCCGCTAAAGTGTGGGTCACTATGCTGCATTGTCCTTACTCGTATTATAGATTGTGACAACCACTCTTGGATTCTGCTCATGCTTTCCAGGCCAGCCATATTGGCAGCTAATACATGAAAAAAATACTTATACCACTTATGTACTTAGATAGATACTGACCATTCCCGCTCTTTTCTGGTGTAAAAGATCACTTCACCACTTCAACGGGTCGTTGTATGATGTCTGATAGCCTATAACCTAAGTTCACTACCACAAAGACAAACTTGAACACCAATAAATAGTACTTTTATATATTTACAAGTTCAATTTTAAAACGTGGAAGAGCCATGCTTGGCTTCTCGGAACGGCTCTTCGTCAAAGACGATTCCGCCGTTCCAGAGATTAACCTAACCAAATAGACAGAAAAACAAACAAACATTTAAAAAAATAATTATATATATAGATTGCACTTCATGTGTGATAATATAGGTGTGATATAATGAAAATAGAGGCGACTTAAATAAATTCACTTTAGAAATGAAAACCTGTAATAATTACATTTTCCGAGGTGTTTTGTACTATTTGTTTCAATGAAAAATCTACTTTGTACACCTATGGAAACCCTACCGTGCCGTTATCCAACCAGGACTGCGACAGGGTGTGTCGGAATCGAACCGACTAAAGCCAAACGGTATGCCACTCTGCGCCTGAGACGGGAGGGATCCGGGACTGCTGTTATTCTAACACATCCGGCCCATACATTATCTACCTTATTGGAACCCCTACACCGTTTTATTTTATGGCGGTGACGTTGCCGATAAATGAGTATATTATTATATAGAGTAGTATATTATGATATAATAAAACAGGCATAATCTTGCTGGCAATTATATTGCTATGATAAACAATACAATAACAAGATAAATTTATTCTATATGTTATAAAAGATTCGAACACCATTTCAAGCAAACTTTAATACCAATTACTAAAACCATTCATTACAATCTTAAATTTAATAAACATAATTTTATTTATTTATCTAAATCCTCTATAACAATTTCAGAAACAGCTAGCTTATTGCCAACATTAAAATAACCTGTCATAGTAACCAGTAGTATTTTTGTCATCACTTAAATAAAATTCTCTAAAAATTTTTGTTGAATTATTTACTTTAATCTTATCTGCTTACAGTCCATTTCAGGTTTCACTACATTTAGTTCAGTACCAGCTAAAAGATGAACAGAAGTAAACGCTTGTTTATTAGTAAAAATAACTAAACTAAACTCTAAATGTAAAAATTATAAGGAATACATACGTCAGTAATTTCGTCGGCATGTATTTAGACGACGTCTTAGTTTAGTCCGATCCGTCAAGTTTTACGTCACACGAATATACGTTTTAAACGTTCAATAAAAGAATAGCAAAGGAAAATTATGGCCTAAGTTGAGTAGTTTAACTTATGTTATGCCACACATACACACATCTAATTAAAGTTTATTTAGTACTGAGCAAAAACAATGACACCTGAGATGTGAGATATCGAATACTGGACTGTAACAAAATAAGATTAAAGTGCACATTCCAACTGGAAATTTTAGTGAATTTTAGTTTAATGATGTTATCAACAGAATTACCACTATTATCATCCAACAATCCAGCGCCATATTTAAAAAAAGGACTGTTATTCGAATTCACCTCGTATCTCGCCATTCGCCTTCGTATTTCGGATTCATGTCATGGATATAGATAAATTGTTGTATGCAACTGTACATAATTAGGTATTATTTACTCATATGATACTATTCAATGTGAAACTAAAATTCGTGTTTTAATACCTAATTATGTATAGTTAACTAACTATTATAGAACTTTATTGCTGACCACTAAAATATAAAATGTTGTACTGACTGATGGAAATCTACATTTGGTATTAGAATAGGCAGTTTTATCGATCACGGCGATTTCTTCCAGACAACCTTTGTTATATGATGCGATTTTGCATAGTATCTGTCGTATATATCCAAAGATGGTCGACTCTAAGACGCACGCGCCCGCTTACCTTCGTCGCTCACAGTTAATTGGAAAGTGTCACGACTACACGTGCACTAAATATAATATAATGCTTCCTTCTCATTCAATAATAGTACAATGAGTGGGTGAATAGAATCAATTTTCAAGTTGCTAAGTGATGTTGCTGAGTAATCTCATACATTACAGTATCGACAGCCTCGTTGGTCTAGCGGTTGACGTTTGCGACTGCCAATCGAGAGATCTCGGGTTCGAATCCCGGATCGGGCCAAAAGTGTTATTGTGTGTTTCTGATTACAGAAATACTTAATAACATCTCGGAGCCTGAACCCCCGTGCCTCGGAGAGCACGTAAAGCTGTCGGTCCTGCACCTTATCTCTCCCCGGTCGTGTTGGTTAACCGTCCCATCGGATTATGACTGAGAGGGAGCAGAGAGTGCACCTGTGTTTGCGCACACACTAGTGCACTATAGTATCTCCTGCGTAGTTGGCTAGTCTCCGTTAAGACTGACTGCCGTGTCTGTAATCGGCCTGGAGAACATCACAGTATCTCAATAATAACTAGATCCAAATTTAAAAGTTAACTTTAAAAGATTAATCAATAATTTTTGGGCTTCCTTTACATTAGTATTGCATTTGTATTTATTCTTTATTGTACACATTAAACATATAAATGTAAAAGATACAAACGTGAGTTTCTTCCAGCAAATCTTGAGTGAATAGGGGACAGCAAAGAAACGTAAGGAACGTACATATTTAGGAATCGCAAGACAAACGAATACGCAAAAGTAATTATGGTAGTGTTTTTTAAGATGCTCCAGTGGTTGCAATCTTGTTCTCACGTAGGATAAGAATCAATAGAGCATAAAAAGCATATTTTTATTACAATTTTCCCTGCATTGTCGGTTTCAAATACTTGTGGAAGCTCTCGTTCACTGGCTCCTGGTTCAAGGGACTCTTCAAAGCTTCTGCGAATAATCTTTCGTAGACTTGTCCATCATAAGAGCCTAATGCTGAATGGAGTATCTAAAATTAATTTTAAAAGTTAAAAGTAAAATTCTTCGTTTTGCAAATATAAACAGCCAAATTTCATTTTAATCATGAACGGAGGAGGCTCTCAATTGGGTTGAAAACTTTAAGGAAAGTTTATAATTTGGAAAGTTCATCTTTCTTTTTAAAGAGTATATTTCCTTCTGCCTATTTTTTAAAGAAATTTTAATAAAATTATACGTTACTATTTATTATGATGTTGGCTTATACAGTGTTATCTTTAATTATCGTACACACATATGTTATACATATCAACATGCTATAAACTACCGCGAAACATGAACTATGGCGCGCTCCGTATCAACACATTCATCCTAAAGGAACTGGATATTCGTGAGCGCCTATCACCCCCATCTCTCTACCGCATCCTCGAATACTTCAAATGCATATTGTGTGGAGAAAAGGTGACAACCTCAAAAAGATGATAGAGAAGAGAAAGATAGCAGGTAAGTCACCCAGACGCCGTAGCCCGTTGCGCTGGGCAGCTCAAGTTTGCTCCTAGAGACTGTTCAAAACGTGAACAGGTGACGTCTATCACTAACAGAATGGCTCCAGCTAATTGTAATAACTTTCAGAATTGAAATCAATTCTGAAAGCATATTTGCTATATTTGATTATCCACACGTAATAAACCAAGAACTATTCAATTAATTACATATTTCATAGCACAATGGACCAAAGACAGTTTTAAATAACTTTAATGTCTACCCATGACCACAATGAAAAATCCCTGATCATAGACCAGTAGTATCAACCTATCGCCGTCCATTGCTGAACGAAGGTCTCCCCCAAGGAGCGCCAACAATTGAGGTCTTGTTGAGTCCATCCATCCATTCATCCGCCACCAGCCCCTTTCTACAAATCATCGGTCCATCGTGCCACATGGCATCCTACACTACCTAATCGTGGTCTCCACTTTAACAATTTTCGGCTCCAGCGACCATCGGTTCGTCTGGAGACATGACAGCCCCACTTCTACTTCAGCATGCTGATTCTCTGTGCGATGTCGGTTACTCCAGTTCTCTATCGAATAACCTCATTACAAATTTTATCGTACTGAGAGACATCCAACATCGCACGCTGAGCTACTTTAAATTTGTGGACCAGCCCGATGGTGAGGGTCCACATCTCGGCTACATATATCATTACAGGAATGACGCACTGGTTGTATACTTTTACATTTAATTGACAGATAAAAATAATTTAATAAATTATTTACACTTACTTCATCACGCAAATCAAAGGCATCGACAAGCCCAACAGCATTAGGTCGTATTAGATTCAAAAGTTCTTCATACTTCATTTGTAAGTTGGCGATGTCTTCTCCGTTTATTGAAGAATACTGTAACATTAAAATAATATATTATTTTATCATTTCAATTCAATTTCATATCATTACAATAATTAAAACTGAGGATACAGTCGCAATAAGGCATTAAGTTAATGTCATTAATGTAACGTTTCGAAAGTGGCTAATAAGACCTACTTGAAATATAAGCTTTATGGTTTTGATTTTGTCAGCCTTTGAAAGTATGCTCTTAGCTTGAAGACTTGAAGCATTGCAACGAAATGGATAAACTGGAAATAAATCCAAATATCCCGTCTATAAAGAACAATATCCAGATGTGAATTTTTTTTCTTAAACTTCGTCACTTACCCGCAATAGGTCTCCAGAGCTGCGTAAAGCCCAATAATGTAAATACAAATTAACAAGTTGTTCCATCACTATTTTAACGTTAGTACTAGATGATGATGTAATTCTTGCTATTTCCTTCTTATAGGTGTCTGATATTACCGCTCGACAGTGGGCCTGTAAATATAAAGAGTAGTAAAAGTATTTAATACACGAGTAAATTGATATCTTTGGTAAACTTATTAAGATTCTGCATCGCGCTATAAAATTTCTCGTACCTCTTAATATCCTTAAACTGGCTTAAACCTTTAAAATTTCCACTTTTTACGCGTGGAAACCCCATCGTACCGTCACCAAAGGTAGACGCTCGAAATATTTACAGAATATTTTGTTGCTTATATTCGTTTTAAAAGATAAAGATAAAGCTAATGTTTAAGTGATATATAATAATAACACTATGAAAGTAATTATGCTCGTTTTTTGCTCAATATTAATCTCTTCGAAAGTTAGACGCTGGATTTTAACAGATTATGAGACGGAACACTTCTTCCGTACTCAAAAATATAAAATTATGTGAAGAACATCAATTCATTTTTATGTTGGCAGACATGAAACTCAAATTGTTGTACGTATTCATAGTGGTCAAAGTATTTTAAAAATTAGTTGTCAATATTGTGTTACTGACAGAATGTTATCAAATAAAAAAAAATATAATTTCTTCACATAATTTTAAAGCTGACTGTACTGATGAGTACCTCAGCGGCTGCGACAAGCTGAATGGTGCTCAGTTCCCACGCGTCTTCGAATGATAACCCACTGCTCATTCTTTTTCTTATGCTCTTTACACATGAGGATATATTCCTAAAATATACAAAGATACATATACCAGGTAACTTTAGATAAAAGTATTTGGGTTTTTCTAGAGACAGAATTATTAAAATAATGGTTTACCGGTTAAGGTATACAGACCTTTTAGAGGTTTCCACTTTACGGGTTATTGGTGTGTGTGTGCGAGTGTGTGAGTGAGTGAGTGAGTGACTGAGTGTATGTGTGTGTGTGTGTACGTGTGTGTGTGCGTGTGTGTGTTTGCGTGCGTGTGTGTGTTTGTGTGCGTGTGTGTGTGTGTGTGTGTGTCTTTGTGCGTGTGTTTGTGTGTGTTTGTGTGTGCGTGGGTATGTGT